>PVIJ01009824.1:0-64291 GCA_004024925.1 Scalopus aquaticus | reverse complement strand
TGCGCGTGCTCCACGCCGCCTGCGCCCTCAAGCCGCACGTGTGTCTGCCCCGGCGCAGCTGCCGCCCTTCAGCCGCATGTGCCCTGTGCCGCCTGTGCTCTCCAGCTGCGCATGCCCCGCATCACCAGTGCCCTCCAGCTGCGTGCACCCGCCCGCCCTGGCTCGGCTGCCGCCATCCAACCACGCACGTGCGCCCCGCGCCACCTGCACCCTCCAGCCACACGTGGCCCACACTTGCTTGTGCCATCCAGACACGTGTGCGCCCACCCCAGCGAGGCCATGCCCTCCAGCCACATGTGTGTGCATGCATGCAGCCCGTGCCGCCAGCGCCCTCCAGCTGCACACGCCCCGTGCCCGCTGGCGTCCCCCAGCCAGGGTTCTTGGAACTGAGTGGAGATAGCTCTAGGAACATCAACCACCACGACCACCAGGGGCTTGCTTAACAGGGCCAGAATCAGTTAGATCATCACTCCCCAACATCCAAGAAGGAGAACCCAAAGAAATGCCTGCCAACACCAGTGCCACAATCTCCCAACACTTACAACAAATCAGAAGACAAACAGGGAGAAGGAAAAATACAAACAACTAAGCAAGCCCTCAGGGAAAGGACACGGAACAAAAAGAAAATCAAGTACCAAAACCCATTGACAAGGACATGGAAGAACTTCTCTCTCTGTCAGATAAAGAATTTAGAATCATGATTAAGGAAATCATGATAAAGGAAAAGAAAGAAATGGAAAAAACAATTAACGATCTGAAGAAAGAAATCGAGACCCTAAAGAAAGAGAATAAGAGCTTAATGGAAGAACTAAAGATCTCCAGGAACAGCGATAAAAGCAGAATCAATGAAATGGAAGACCGCATTAGTGATCTCGAAGATGCAAATATTAAAAGATCCAAAAGGGAAAAGGAAATTGAAGCACAAAAAGAATGAAAAAAATTCAAGATCTATCTGACACCATGAAAAAAGGAAACATAAAAGTAATAGGAATTCCAGAAGGAGAGGAGAGGGACCAAGGTGCAGAGAAACTATTCAAGGAGGTAACAGAAAAAAATTTCCCAAGTATGAAATTTTCCAGCATACAAGAAGCAAGAAGATCTCCAAATCACCATGATCCCAGACGACCCATACCTGGACATATCATAGTTAAACTCACACAAATACAGGACAAGGAAAAAATATTGAAGATGGCAAGGGGAAGGAAACAAATAACTTATGAAGGAAAACCAATCAAGATGACATCTTACTTCTCTGAAGAAACAATACGGGCAAGGAGAGAATGGAGAGACATATTCAACAAACTCTAAGACAATACATCCCAACCTAGAATACTTTATCCCACAAAGCTCTCTTTCCTCTATGAAGAAAGCATAAGGATCTTCTCAGACAAACAGAGTCTCCAGAAATTCATCATGATTAAACCCCCACTACAAACAATACTACAAGAAGTCCTAAAACCGAAACCGACAAAGGGATGAAAAAGACCAGAAAAAGACAAGGAATAAAACCACAAAAAGACAAACAAAATGGCCAATATAGATGCCAATGTATCATCATGATAAAGGGGACAATTCAGCAAGATGATATAACCCTCATCAACATATACTCCCCAAATGAAGGAGCACCAAAATATATAAGACTTCCTAAAATCTGAATACACATTCTTCTCAAGTGCACATGGATCACACTCCAGGACTGATCGCATACTAGGTCACAAAACAAACCTCAACAGATACACAAAGATTAAAATCATACCTACTATCTTCTCTGATCACAAAGCCATCAAACTAGAAATGAACCATGAAAAGAAAAAGAGGAACCCTTTTACATCATGGAGACTGAAACCCACGCTGCTCAAAGACCACTGGACTAATGAGGAGATCAAAGAAGAAATTTAAAAATACCTAGAAATGAATGACAAAGAAGACACAACTTTCCAGATCGTTTGGGACAGAGCAAAAGCAGTATTAAGAGGGAAACACATAGCAATACAGGCTCACATCAAGAAAAAAGAAACAACTCAAAGAAACAATCTAATCTCCCACCTCAAAGAACTGGAAAAGGAACAACAGAAAAATCCAAAAGCCGGTATAAGAAAGGAAATAATAAAAATCAAAGACAAAATAAATGAAATGGAAATTAAAAAAAACAATACAGAAGATCAATGAAACCAAAAGCTGGTTCATTGAAAAAATAAACAAAATAGATAAACCTCTAGTCAGGCTCACAAAGAAAAAACGGAAGAACACACAAATGAACAGAATAAGAAATGAAAGAGGAGAAAATACAACGGACACAGCAGAAATCAAAAGAATAATCAGAAGTTATTATAAACAGCTATACGGAAACAAGTTCAACAACTTAGAGGAAATGGACAAATTCCTGAAACTACACAGTCACCCAAAAATAGGTAAACAAGATATAACACACCTAAACAGGCCAATCTCAACCAGTGAAATTGAAGCAGTAATCAAAACCCTCTCCAAAAACAAAAGCTCAGGACCAGATGATGGTTTCATAAACGAATTCTACCAAATGTTCAAAAATGAACTAATCCCTGTATTACACAAACTCTTTCAAAAAATTGAAAAGGAAGGAATACTACCAAACACATTCTATGAAGCAAATATTACTCTAATACCAAAACCAGACAAAGACAACACAAAAAGGAAAACTACAGACCAACTCCCTAATGAATACTGATGCAAAAATATTTAACAAAATCTTGGCCAACAGGATCCAACAATGCATCCAAAAGAAAACAAACCAGGACCAAGTGGGATTTATTCCAGGGACACAAGGATGGCTCAACATCCGAAAATCAATCAATGTAATCTGACACATCAATAAAAAGAAAAATAAAAACTATATAATCATATCAATAGATGCTGAGAAAGCATTTGACAAAGTGCAACACCCATTTATGATAAAGGTCCTTGAAATCCTTGGGATAGAAGGAACATTCCTTAACACAATAAAAGCCATATATGACAAACCCACAGCCAATATTATCCTCAACAGTGAGAAGATGAAAGCCTTTCCCCTAAAATCTGGAACAAGAAAAGGATGCCCACTCTCACCATTGCTTTTCAATATAACACTTGAAGTCCTAGCAAGAGCAATAAGACAAGAGAAAGACATACAAGGAATCCAAATAGGGAAGGAAGAAATTAAACTGTCACTATTTGCAGACGATATGATTATGTACACAGAGAATCCTAAAACCTCCATAGAAAAACTACTCAAAACTATAGACCAATTCAGTAACGTAGCAGGATACAAAATCAATGCACAAAAATCAGTAGCCTTTCTATATACAAACACTCAGTCTGAGGAAGAAGAAATTAAAAGAATTATCCCCTTCAAAATCGAAACCAAAAAAATCAAGTACCTGGGAATAAACCTAACAAAAGAGGTAAAAGACTTATACAAAGAAAACTACATAATGCTGTTAAAAGAAATAAAGGAAGACACAAAAAGATGGAAAGACGTCCCCTGCTCATGGATTGGAAGAATCAACATTATCAAAATGACCATCCTACCAAAAGCAATGTACAGATTCAATGCTATTCTGATAAAAATCTCAATGACATTCATCAAAGAAATAGAATGGATATTGACGAAATTCATATGGAACCACAAAAAACCTCAAATAGCTAAAGCTCTACTGACTAAAAAGAATATAAATGTAGGGATTACACTCCCTGATTTCAAACTATACTACAAAGCCATAATAATTAAAACAGCATGGTACTGGAGCAAAAACAGACACACAGACCAATGGAATCGAATAGAAAACCCAGAAATAAATCCATATATTTATGGGCAACTAGTCTTTGACAAAGGAGCAAAGAGTATGCAATGGAACAAAGTTAGTTTGTTTAATAAATGGTTTTTGGAAAACTGGACTGCCACATGCAAAAAAAATGAAGCTAGACTACTACCTCACACCATGCACAAAAACCAACACAAAATGTATAAAAGACCTGGAGATAAGACCTCAAACCATAAAGTTTTTATAGAATAAAATATAGGCAAAAGTCTACATGACCTGTATCTCAGCAAAATCTTTAAAAACACTTCCCTCATAGCAAAGGAAGTAAAAGAAAAGATAAACAGCTGGGACTACATCAAACTAAAAAGCTTCTGCACAGCAAAAGAGACAATAATCAAAACAAATAGCCACCCTACTAATTGGGAGAAGATCTTTGCACACAATACAACCAATAAAGGACTGATAACAAAAATCTACAAAGAGCTCACACAACTCAACAAAAACAAAGTCAACAATCCAGTCAAAAAATGGGCAGAAGAGATAAAAAGACACTTCTCCAAAGAAGAAAAGCAAATGGCCAACAGGTATATGAAAAAATGCTCAACATCACTTATAATCAGGGAAATGCAAATTAAAACCACAATGAGATACCACCTCACTCCAGTGAGAATGGCACTCATTAAAAAAACAGGTAACAACAAATGTTGGCAAGGATGTGGAGAAAAAGGAACTCTCCTATACTGCTGGTGGGAATGCAAATTGATCCAACCACTGTGGAAAGCTGTGTGGCGTTTCCTCAGACTGCTAGAAATGGAGCTTCCATATGACCTGGCAATATCACTTCTGGGAATCTACCCAAAGGACACAAAAACACTAATCCAAAAGGATACATGCACCCATATGTTCATTGCGGCACTGTTTACAATAGCTAAGGTATGGAAACAACCCAGATGCCCAAAAATAGATGACTGGATCAAGAAGATATGATACATATACACAATGGAATACTATTCACCATTCAAAAAAGACAAACACATGCAATTCACCGCAACATCGATGGAAGTAGAAGGGATTATGATCAGTGAAATAAGCCAGAGAGAAAGAGAAAGTATCAAATGGTTTCACTTATAACAGGAATACAGGAGAGCCAAATAAGAATGTGACATTCAGCAGGGGAGGAAAAGAGGGTAAGGGCTCAAGAGGGGGCAAGAGGGGAGCACGGGGGACTATGGTGATGGCTCTGCGGATGAACAGGTGGTGGGTAATCTCTGGAGAACACACAATAATGTAAAAGATATGAGTAACAAAAGTAAATAAATAAAATATATATTAAAAAACAATACAGGCAACATATGTTGGCGAGTATGTGGTAAAAAAGGAACTCTCCTACACTGCTGGTGGGAATGCAAAGTGGTCCAACCACTATGGAAAGCTGGATGTTGGTTCCTCAAGCTGCTAAAAATGGAGCTTCCATAGGACCCAGCCATACCATTTCTGGGAATCTACCCAAAAGTCACAAAAACATTAATCCGAAAGGATACATGCACCCCTATGTTCATTGCAGCATTATTTACAATAGCTGAGATATGGAAACAACCCAGATGCCCAAAAATAGATGATTGTATTGAGAAGATGTGGTACATATACACTATAGAATACTATTTAGCAATCAAAATGATAAACTCATGCAATTTACAGCAACGTGGATGGAGCTAGAAGGGATCATGCTCAGTGAAATAAGCCAGAAGGAAAAAGAAAAATATAGAATTGTTTCACTTATAGGAGGAATATAGGCGAACCAAACAAGAGATCAGGAGGATAAAATAACAACAACCAAACCAAAACAAAAACTAGCAGGCAACCAGAAATGAGAGACATTCATCAAGGGAGGGAGAGGATAAGGTTCAAAACGGGGGAGAAAAGAACACAAGAGACTGTGGTGACAGTTCACAGGTGAACTGGTGGTGGGTAACCCATGGGAAATACACAATAATGTAAAAGATATAAATAAAATTAAAAAAAAAAGTCTCTGCCACCAAAAGTCAATTCCAGTGTGATCGTAGGCATCTTTTACCTTTTTGAGCCTGTTTCTTTTATTTAAAATTTCCTTTTTAAATTAAAATAATTATTTTCCCCATCACTATCTCTTGTGCCCCCTTGTCCTTTCCCTTCCCTGCCCCTCTTCTGACCTGTCAGGATATTTCTTGATGTATAGTAGTTTTTGTGTTTTATATTGTTGAATTGTCTGTTATATGAATGTCAAATATTTGCATTATCATTTTAATGTGTTTGGGTGCACATAATTTTTCTTTCAAATTCACTCCTTTTGTTGAAAATGTCTGAATTTCATCCTTTCTTATGGCTATGTAATATTCCATGGTTTGTACATACCACATCCTTTTGACACATTCATCCATTGAAGGAAATTTAGGCTGTGTCTATGCCCTAGATATTGTAAATAATGCTGCTGTGATTATTGTAGAAAATATGTTTTTTATAGTTGATGCTTTCATATTCTGTGAATATATATGCTCAGGAGTGGGACTGCTTGGTCATATGGTATTTTTATTTTTAATATTTTAAGATAAACACAGATGGTTTTCCATAATGGTTTCACCAGTTCACATACCCACCAATGTGCAACAAGGTTCCTTTTTCTCCACATCCTCTAGCACTTGTTTGGGTTATATGCATGTCTCAGGGATGTGAGGTGATATTGCATCATAGTTTGTTTGTTTGTGTTGTAAACTGAAGTAACCATTGGTTTACATCTTCTAAGTGTTTTTGAAGTATAGGATTTTGCCCGTCCCCTCAGATGTAGTCACATCAGGCAAAGTTTTCCACCTCTACTGTACTCTCTCCCAACATTGTTTTCAGCCCTCCCCTTCCAGATACCTCAGTTATAAGGTCAGCTTTCAAGGGTTGATTTTTAAAATCTGCATCCTGCTATTATCAATAGGAATTATGATGACCAATTTTTTCATGTCTTTGGTCTTCTGGATATCGTCTTTATTAAATTGAATGTTCATATCTGTTGATCATCTGTCAACTGGGTTGTTTCCTAATTGTTAAATTGTACAAGTTACACCCCCTACACTCACACACATACATATGGGATAATGGGGTAACTATTCTGTATATACACAGAACATTTATGCCATATCAGTTACATATTGCATATATTTATTTTTCTCATTCAATAGGGTGCCACTATATTGCCTTGCATTTTGTTTTGTTGTACAGAAAACTTTTAACTTGGGATAATCCCAAATATTTATTGTTAATTCCTTTGCCACAGAGATTGGGTCACCAAAAATATCTTTATTATTGATGATAACACCAGCATTTTCTACTATGTATTTTATTGTTGCAGGTCATACATCTAAACCTTTACTCATTTTGGAATTTATTTCGGTGTGTGGTATTACTGAGTAAATCAACTTATTTCTTTCATGTATGGCTTTCCCATTTTTCCAGAAATAGTGATTTATATAAACTGCCTTTTCCCCCATTTTATTGTTATCCATGCTTTATCATAGATTAGCTGCTGGTAAATGCATGGATTTATATTTAGATTTTTGGTTTTGTTCCATAGTTACATGTATCTATTTTGTTTCAATACACAGTATTATGCTTTTTTTCCTTAAGTTGCATTTTCAATTTGATATTTTTTGTGGTGCCTCAAAATTTTCAATTATTTTATTAGGTTTCTTTAAAAATATTGCTAGGAATTTAATGGAGATTGCATAGTATTTGCATGTAATTGTAGGCAAGATAGTCATTTTTATTATTTGATTCTCCCCATCAACGAGCATGGGATAATCCTTTCATGCTCATTTCTATGTCACTTAGTTTTTAATGAAATCTTATAGTCTTTTTGCATAGGTCTTCCCCTCCTTTGTTAGGTTGATTCAGAGGTATTTAATTCTTTTTGAAGCAACTATTTTCTTAATGTGTTTTGCTTCTTTTTGGTTGCTGTATACATAAAAAAGTTGTCGGTTTTAGTAACTTTATTTTGTAACCTATCACTTTGTTGTATTTATTTGATATTTCTAATAATTTTTTTGATGGGGTCTTAGGATTTTCTATATATAAGATTATGTTATCTGCAATAGTGATAGTTTCTCTTTTCTGACTTGGATTTCCATTATTTTCGGTTATGTCTGATAGCCCTGTCCAAACTGTCTAGTAATAAGTTAAAAAAACAATGAACATCATTTTTTTGTGTGCCAGGTCTTATGGGGAAAGCTGTCATTTTTTCACTAGTGAGTATTATATTGAATATTGGTTTTGATGCATGACCTTTATTTAGTGAGGTAGGTTCCTTCTATTCCCATCTTAGATTTTTTTTTTAATAAATGGGTGTTCAATCTCTTATTAAATGATTTCTCTCCAGAAATTGATATTATGAGTTTTATCTTCACATTTCTTGGTATGATGAATCACATTAATTGATTTACACATATTAAACCATCTTTGCATCCTTGGGATGAATCCCACTTGATCATGGTGTATAATTCTTCTGATATATTGTTGACTTAAATTTGCTAGTATTTTTGAAATTTTTGCATCAGTATTCATCAAGAATGTTGCTGTATGATTTTCTTGTATGGTCTTTGGCAGGTCTTAGTATCATTAAGACAATGTTAGTATCATAAAATGTATTAGGGATAACTCGTTCTTTCCATATTTTTTAAATCAATTTGAACACAGTGGGTATGAGTTCTTTTTTTTTTTTTTTTTTTTTAGATTTACTTTATTTATGCATAGAAGAACTGGAGTGTAGGCCAGAGATTCTGGAGGTGAGAGGATTCACCAGAGACAAAGCAGGGTGCAGAACAAGTGGATCTACTGAAATACATTGCTAAGGGGAGCAGCAAGTGAGACAGGAATGGTCTGCTACACCATATGTGGGTTAGCTCCCTGGCCAGGGATCAAACTCTGGCTGCAGCCGTGATAGAATTATGGCACTGAGACTTAACCCCTGGATCAGCTGGAAGGCACAGCATGAGTTCTTTAAAAGTTTGATAAAATTCATTTGTAAAGTCATGTAGTCCTGGGATTTTGTTTTTCTGAAGAGCTTTTATTACTGTTTCAATTTTCAATTTTGTGATTGGTTTGTTCTGCTCACCTGTTTCTTTCTGGGTTACTCTTGGAGAGTATGTTGATGTAGAAATTCATTAATTTATTCAAGGTTATCAAATTTATTGGCATATAGTTGTTCATAGTAATCTCATAAACTTTTATATTTCTATGCTGTTTGTAGTGATTTCATCTCTTTCATTTGTGACTGTGTTTATTAATGCTTTCTCTCTTTTGCTTTTTTTTCTTTTTTTGGTTTAGCCTAGCTAAATGGTTTGTTTATTTTGTTTACCCTCTCAAAGAACCAAGTAAACTTTTAATTGATTCTTTTTTATTATTTTTGGTAGTCTTTCTGATCACTTATTATCATTTTCATTCATGCAAAGGTATTTTATAATTAATACTTTGATATTCTCTTTCAAGATATTAAGCAGCATATTTAATCTCAAAATATTAATAATTTTCCCTTTTTTAATAGTTGATTTCTAGTTTTATGGTTTATGGTGAAAGAAGTTACTAGGGATAATCTCTCTCTTTGTGATTTTATTGACAACTGACCTGTGTCCCAAGGTTTGGCCAATTATTAATGATGTTCCATGACACTAGCAAAAATGTATATATTGTAGTTTTTGGGTAAAGTGTTCTATAGATGTGGGTTAGACCTATTTGGTCTAACTCCTAATTTAAAGCTGTTGTTTATTAATTTTCTCCATTGTTGTTCATTAATTTTCTCTCATTAATGTTCATCTGTTATTGAGGTTCTTACTTGTATTTTAAAAATCATTAATAGTGTTTCTAAGCTCCATTATTTCTTAATGTAGCTGCCTCATATTTTCATTCTCTTTATTCTGCTGTTTTATATCTTCTACTAATTTTTTAAATTTCATATTTATTACTAGAATTGTTGCTCTGATTTCCCTTTTTGTCATGCTCTATAAGTTTATTTAAATGGGGTTCCTTTCAGGTTTGTTTGTTTTTTTGGTTTGGTATTTGTGCTATGTTTCTGTCTCCTTGTTTTTCATTTTGTGTAGGTAGTAGTAAGAATACATTTTTAGTGTTGTTTTTACAAGTGTTTGAAAAATCGGGGGACTAGTATCAGCAAGGATAACAGGTATAAAAAAGGATCAAAGCAATAGGCATCAAAGGATCAGCTCCCTCCCCGCCTTGCCCCAGAAGACTTAAGGATTTGAAATTACCATTCTAAATAATTTTTCAATTGATGTGCTACAAGTTTTAGATATCTCTGACTCAGATAGGGGTAGCACATGTTTTAGATATGGGGGGAGGGGAGAGGGAGAGAGGAAGGGAGGAAGAGAAAGAGAGAGAGTGAGTGTGTATGCTAGATGGTTCAGACATCACAGCCTGGACTTCAGTACCTGGATGTCTGTAAGGAAGTCCAGGTGCTCTGATCTGATTTAGCCACAGATGTTTTGTGTTATGAGCCTCAGATTCAAGCCAATAGTCCTGCTCCGTGCTCTCACTTCTAGCTCTCCCTCAATGCACCTTTAATTAATCCTGGGTGCCTGATGATGAACCTCCTTACACTTGCAGTGCCAGATCTTAGGAGGCTGTATGTTGGCCTGCACCAATTCAACAGCCATTGGGATCTTTGTACCATAACCATTCGTCCCTCTTTTGGGTTGTACTGCCCTGCTATTTCTTTAAGCACTGTTCACTTAGAGATTTTCCTACCTCTTTCAGTGGAAATTATAGTTCTATTGTATATTGTGATGATCAATTTTAAGCTAAAGATTTTTGCACTTTATTTTTCATTAGTTTTGTTGTGTTTGTCTGAAGGAGGCATAACATATGTCTTCATTCTGTGGCCATCTTTTTATAAGTTTGCGATCATTTTTGTGCTATTGCTCTCTCCCAAACACCCCCCCTCCCACACACACACACAACTTGGTAATACAGTTGCAAACATAAAAGTCTTCTCTTTTTAGCATCATCCTTAACAGGCCCAATTGAAGGATCAATGTTTATCATACTTTTGTGAAAAAGGATGACATGTTATGCAGAGATAATTCTCACATCTCTGTGCTAGTTTTAAGCTTTTAGACTTATTATTTCATGAGTTCCTAAGGGCTAAGCACATTCATGGGAAAATTTGAAGAGGATATAAAACGTACATCTTAAGATGTAACAACTTTGACAGACAAGTGACTTACAAATATATTTTCCCTAATTCTTTCCTTTCCTGATACTTTCTTTATAAAGCATCTGTTAAATACACCTTTCCAAGGCTTGTGTTCAATTGAACACTTTCATTAAAAAAAAAAAAAACAAGCTCTACCTATTAGTTCAAGAAAGATTTTTTTTAAAATTAGACAAATAGCAACGGTAGAATAAAAAAATGCCAGAAGTAAGTTGTCAATATCATAGGAAGAAAGGTTCAGCATTGCTAGAATTCCACATAAAATACAATGTGATCCCACCGTTTATGAGATGGATCAGAATTTAAATGGTAATGTTATGAAAGAAATTATTCTTAAATCATTTGATGCAATGTAAATTATTTTAGAGTATTTCGGGAGAACTTTGTCAGTACACATTAAAAATTAAAGTTTAACATCTAAAAATAACCATCTTGGGCATCAACTTAGAAAAAGTAGTCACAAATTTCAGAACAGTGATTCTGCCCTTCATGAAAGGTTTTTCTCCCTCGAACAAAGAATTCCCTGATGGTTTTCTTCTACCTAACTAGTTACTCTTGTTGGGGGGGAAAAAGGACATCTGCAACAAACTCCAGAGGAGGTCCAATACACTAGGGGCCACTAATCCCTTAATTCCATCATCATCCAGAAGAGAGGATTATCGGAATCTGAGGGGTGGAGTTAAGCAGACATGTTGGCTATATAACGAGGGCTTTTGACCTTGGGGGTCTCTTGCTTCTCGCCAGGCTACAGTGTGCCATTGGGGTTTCCAGCTCTTGGGATCTGGTAGGACATATTTGGAGATTTATCTCCCTCCCTCACTTTCTCTTTTGTCCCCGAGTTATTCATTTTTTTAATTTCCCTTCCTTTTGTAAATAAACACTTTTATTAACCTTTTTGTGAGTGCCTGCAATTGTTCTTATTATAAGTACTTTTTAAGTGCACGGTGAGAACCCACAGTCAGGCACCCCACTGTATATCGGGGTTGCCCTGTAACACTCTGACCAATTGCCTTTGTTGGATGTCACCTGCTCTCTAACAAATTACAGTACTCCAGTCCTTGGTACTTTCACACACTCTCCTAAACCATCTATAGTCAGATAACTCAGATCTAATCCTTTCAATGGCTTCTCATCTCTTGCTTTTCTCTACCCTGATTTGGTAGGTCCACATTGGCTCCCAGTAATCTGGAATATTTGATGATTTTACATAATGTAAAATTTACCATTTTAATTGTTTTTATTTTTAAACAGATATTTCAGTGGCATTAAATAACTTCACATTGCTATGCAACCATTACCAATATCCACTTCCAGAAATTTTCCATCTCTTAAGCCAAACTCTGTACATTAAACAATAACTTCCCATTCACTTTCCCTCCAAATCACTGGAAATGATGATTATACACTCTGAATCTTTAAATTACACTATTTTAGTTCCCTCATACAAATGGAATCATATAATATTTTTTCTTATGTGAGATATACAAAGAACTCACACAATTCAACAAAAACAAAGGAAACAATTTAGTCAAAAAATGGGCAGAAGAACTTAAAAGACACTTCTCCAAAGAAGAAAAGCAAATGTCCAACAGGTATATGAAAAAATGTTCAACATCACTTATAATCAGGGAAATGCAAATCAAAACCACAATGGGATACCACCTTACATGAGTGAAAATGGCACATATTATAAAACAGGCAACAACAAACGTTGGCAAGGATGTGGTGAAGAAAGAACACTCCTAAACTGCTGGTGGAAATGCAAACTGGTCCAACCACTAAGGAAAGCTGTGTGGAGGTCCCTCAGACTACTAAAAATGGAGGTACCAGCAATTCCATTCCTAGGGATCTTCCCAAAGGACACAAAAACATTAATTCAAAAGGATACCTGCACCCCTACGATTTTTGAAGCACTATTTATATTAGGTAAGACTTGGAAGCAACCAAATGCCCAAAAATAGATGACTGGATCAAGAAGATGTGGTACATGTATATAATGGAATACTATTCAGCAATCAAAAAAGATAAACTAATGCCATTTGCAGCAACATAGATGGAAGTAGAAGGGATTAGGTTCAGTGAAATAACTAGAAGAAAAAACAAAAATATTGGATGGTTTAACTTACAGGAGGAATATAGAGGAACCAAGTGAGGGAGCAGGGAAAAAAATAACAACACCAAAAAAAATAAACTGACAACTACCAATCAGAGACATTCTGTAGGGGAGGGGGAAGGAAAGGGACCAAAACAAGGGTGGGAAGAGCACAAGGGAATATGGTGATAGTGCACAGGTGTACTGAAAATGGACTAGGGGGACTATACCTGGGAAAAGAAAACATTGTGCAAAAATGAGCAATGATGTAAAAAGTATATAAATAAATACCAAAAATTTTCAAAAAATAAAAGTAAATAAATAAAAAATACTTTTTTCTTTTATGGTTGCTTTAATGCACTTAGCATAATATTTTCAAGGTTCATTCATACTGTAGCATGTGTCAGAGTGTCATTCATTTTAAGGTTAAGCAATATTCTATTGGTACAATTTTCTCTATCCATTAATCCATTGGTGGACATTTGGTTTATTTCCATCTCCTGGCTATTGGGAGTAATGCTGTTGTGAACATTGGTGTACAAATACTTGTTTAAATACCTGCTTTCAATTATTTTGCTTATCCCCCTTGAACCTACATATTTTTGCATAACTCCCAAAAGCTATATATAATTTACCTTTTACCCAGAAGCACCCATAAAACAGTTCTCTGATTCCCTCTCACACCATTTCCCCCATGCATATTCTTCTTTGCCCTACAGAACTCTTTGACCTTTCCACAACCCATCAAGCAAACTTTTGTTATTTGAGTACTTGTCTATGAAATAGAATCCTTCTGCTTATTTTCCCCAAGAAGTATCTGCATAATATGCTCATTCATGTCATTTAAGTCTCTGTTCAGTTACCACTATGTTTGGTGAATATTCCCAAACACATAATATAAAATAACATACTCTACTGCTTACTCTCTACTGCTTTATCCCAATTTCCTTTTCTCTCTTGTTCTAATCAAAATCATACATTTATTGATTGATTTGTTGGCCTTCTTTCATAAATCACATGAGATCAGAAACTTAGTTGTTGTTGTTGTTTTTTTTTTTATGATCTCCTATGTAGCCCCAGCTCCTAGAACAGTTTCTGATTCATAGTAGACAATTAGTAAACATTTAGTGATGACAGAATGGCTGACTGATTGAGTGAATAAATGAATATATTTGCAAAAACAGGAATGTGTGATATTCATTACAGTACTCTGCAATGAAAAACAAATTTCATCATTAGGGAATGGTTAAATTAACTAGATACATTCAAAATATGAAATATTCTTTAGTAGTAAAAAAATAAAGTCACTCCATATGTATTACTAATAAAAAGATTCATGATGGTAATGAGTTTAAAAATAATTTTCAGGGCCTTCCTGGTGGCGCAACAGGTTAAGTCTCAGCTTATGAAGCTATCCGCAGTCACTGCAGAACAAGTTCCATGCCAGCCACTGCAGCATGAGTTCCATCTCAGCAGGGAGACCTCTCCTGCCTCGCCCACTGCTCCCTCAGCAGTACTTCAGTCGATCTGCCTGTTCTGCTCCCCATTCTGTCTCTGGTGAATCCTCTCACCACCCCACACCTCTGACCTACACCCCAGTTCTTGTCTGCATAAATAAATAAATCTTTAAAAATAAATAAAAATAATTTTCAGAAAAATATAATAGTATTTACTTATCTCTGGTTACATAGTAGGGGTGGGAAAAATAGGAAGAGAGGATCTTATTTTATCTAAATTTCTTGAACTATATTACAACAAGATGCTTATGTGTATATCTTGAAAAAATAAAGATATTTTAATAGATAAATGAAAGTTATATGTAGGATAAATGAAAATTGCCTATATTCATCTCTAAGAAATGAAACTTAAGAATCTGGAATTTTTGAAATTCTGTGTCTTGTGCCAATAGTCTGGTTATGATACAATTGAAATATTAAAGCTGGAGACAAGAGATAAGAGCTATTATAAACAAAGATTGGTAGGTGCAGTAGCATTTATCTGCTGCTGTTTCCCTCCGTCTTCCTACACCACCGTATATGTATAAATTCACCTGAATCATATCCATACATATACAACACAAACACAAACACATTAGCCAGAGGCATATTTTACATTTTAAAATACATGTTAAAAAACAGAAATTGGTATTTCCATGTTAAAACATTTCATAGATAAATACACATACAGATATCGAAATCTGAGAAGATACGTATCGAATAATTAATAGATTTGTGTCCTTTTTTAAGTTAACGGATTTTTTTTCCTCCTTAATACTTACTTGCATATTTTGTGGTTTAATCTACAGATTATAGAAATAATTTATTACTTTTGTCATTTGAAAAAAAAAAGCTATGTTTTTAAATTTTGAAAATTGGGAAAAGAAAGCAATCATAATATTACCTTGTTATGCAACACACACAGTAAGTCTGCAAACCACTGGAAGGATTGAATGTCTCTGCACACCCAAATAAAATAGAGTCTTCTAAGCTTGTACGGTTTCCAGTCATCCCTTTAAAATTAAAGTAACATGATGATGATTAGGATGGCTAAGAAAATAAATAAATAAAGATCTCTGTAGTCTTGAAAATTTGCTTCTCATTAGTAAGCAACCAATAGGGAAAAAAAGTCATTTACATTCTAGCTTCTCACACAGCACTCATAATAACTTCCAGATGAATTTAAAAAGCAACGTATTAACTCAAAGACATGACTGACTCCATGAATTTAAGTGTTCATACTTGTGATATTATATAAATATCACCCATTTCTAGTTGAAGGCAAGCAACTAAACTGCTGGAACAAAATGTCAGCCATGAATCTAAGAATTATTTTTTTCTATTTTTAGTGAATTCAGTCACTCCATGGGGCTCTGTGGTCATCTGTCTTACTCTGATTTCCCAGCAGAAATAGCCAAAACTATTCCAGATGGTTGTTTTTTTTTTCCTTTTCTTAAAAATAATTAAAGAGATTTCACAACCACCTACTATGTAATGCATTCCTGAAACTCATAATTCAAAATCTGGATTTCCATTTCTAATTATGAAATAAGTTTGTGGCTAAGAAAATATTCCTCCCTTTCCTTAACTTTAGTTGTCCAAATAAAGTGCAACGTGCTGTCAGAAACAATTTCTGGTTTGAAATATGAATACTTTTTAAGAAGATATGAAAAAGTCCCACATTTATGTCAAGTATTTTAAATTGAAATAAAGTTTTTTGAACACATTGCTTAAACTTGTTAATTATTTTTTGTACCCCATAAAAAATCTTTTAATGTAAATTGCGTCTTCTTGAAAAGTGAATGGAAGTGATTTGAGAGTAACTTCTTGTAATTTTATGTGTTATGACAATGATTAATTAATCAATTCTTTGCTTTTAATTGTTAGAATTAAAATAGCTGAAAAAGTGTTTCCTGGTTTGCACTCTCACTTTGAAATTTCTTTTCTTCCATTCGTCATAACTTTGCTGACTAATAGAATAAGGAAATGTGTTTATTTTTCATTTTCGAGAAACTTAGCTTGATAAAATATCATTAATAAACTTGGCCTTTGATTTCTATATCTCATCTATCTCTCTTACTTACATCATAGTTCTGATATGAAATAGTTGAAATTTTCTTTTGAATTTTTCAGTGGTTTATTTTTCAGTTGCCCCACTTTAATGTTTTTAAGTACAGGGATATTGTTTCAGTCAGTTTTGCATTATCAGCCCCTATAAGATAGATAAGCACATAGGTGCTTTGCACAAAAATATTGACTGAGGGGCCTCCCTGGTGGCACAGCGGTGAAGCGCTGCGCTGTGGAGTTGTCGGCAGCGGCGACACAAGTTCAACACCTGGTCAGGGAGATTCCCACATGGCGTGGCAAACCTCTTCTGCCTCGCCCGCTGCTCCCCTCAGCAGTGTGTTTCCATCGATCTGTCTGTTCTGCTCCCAACTCTGTCTCTGGTGAACCCTCTCACCACCCCATGCCTCTGGTCTGCACCCCAGCTAATATGCACAATAAATAAATCTTAAAAAAATATATATATTGACTGAATGAATGAGTAGTGCCATTTACTACTGATGAGCAAATAGAAAAATGAAGGTTTGTGGGATGACTCTAATGGAGGAAAAAGATAGAGAACACACAATTGTGATACTAAAACATTTTACAAAAGAGTATGCTGAAAGTCATAGAGCACATATTGTTCATTATCAATCAGTAAATGGAGTCCCATGAACAACAAGTAGAAGAATTTTATAATGTATGCCTTCATGCCAAAAGAGATGCCCTCAATATTGACAGTTCCTTATATGAACTAATGAATTTGATCAAAATTACATACAGTAGCGTGTTGAGTATTGATGCAAATGGAGTTACTCCAATGCCTCCGGCCACGCAGAGGCTGACCTCATAATTCAGTGACTCTTCAAACGGACTTCCAAATGGACCATCAATGTAAAGTCTGTAGAGAAGGCAGACAAAGGTGAGAAAATGAAAATAAGTTAATTTTCTAGAATATGTAAAAAACATGCAAAAATCAAATTTAAGGCTTTGTGATGGCTCAGACTTCATTTTATTCTATCACATAATGATAAGCCTAAGGAAAAAGAAATGATTATGAAATGTCAATATTAAAACAAGTACATCTGTTTGTAGGCATAACTCTTCTTACTGAAACACACAGAGATATGTATATAGGATCATGACAGATAGCTGAGGACAAATTAGAGCTCTCATTAATTTACTAAATAGAAATACCAACTGCTTCACTAAGTCTGAACTTAATTAGTAATGTTTTATTCAATGGCATAGACAGAAGTATACCTACCTATGTTTATTTTGTAGTTACAGAAAACGTATGGGTGGGAAAACAAGAAAGTAACACTTACAACTCTTGCCCTGCTAGGTTGCTAGTATAACGTATTTGGAATCACCCAAGTTAGCTAGAACCACAACCATGCTGCTCACCTGGAAATGTACTGGGGGAACCCACTGAGGTCCCACCCACTTGCCCCACCAAATTAGATACACGGCAACTGACCATATGCCAGAATTTGCTTCAGGGAAGGCCTAATGTAACTGCCACCTGGTAAACGCCCAGGATAGTGGGGGAGGGAGACACATGCCAAAAAGAAGCTCCAACTATAGCAGAGAAAACCTGAAAGCAAACAACAAGGAAAAAGGGATAAAAAAGCTCAAGTAAGACTTCAAGGAACAATACACCACAGAAAGAAAGCCAGTCACAAGAAGTCAACAACACAGACATGGAAGAACCCTTCTTCATATCAGATAAATAAATCAGAATTGCCATATTCAAGAAAATCAAAGTACTAGAACAACACAAAGAAATTTCAGTAAACAGACCAAAGATATAAATGAAAACTCAGAAAAGGAAAAGCATGCTATGGGAACAGATAGACAGAGAGTCGATTTCAAAAATTTGAATATGAAATTAACAGAATTTCAGGATGTAAAAAGATCAATGGAGGAGTTTAAATTTTCTGGAGAAACCCATGCAAATAAAAAGACCGAATAGAACTATGAATTAGTGATCTAAATGATGCCAATGTGAAAAGAAACAAGATAGAGAAAGAGAGATATAAAGGGAAAAGAATAAAGAAACGCTTCTAGTATAATCTAACATTATGAGGAAAAGAAAATATAGGAATAAAGAATCCAGGAGAAGTGAGAGGCAGGAACTGAAAATTATTTAAGGATATAATTGAGAAAAACCTAGCAAGCTTGAAGACAGAAACAAACATGCAAACACAGGAAGCTAAATAAAAAGGAATCTACAGAAAAAATCTAGTAGTAAAGCTTCCAAGAGTTCAAGGCAAAGAAAATAAAATAATTAAGCTGTTGAGGGGAAAGAAATAGATAAGCTATAAAGGAAAACTAATTAGGCTAACACTGAACTACTCTAATGAAACACTATGGGCAAGAAAGGAAAGAAGTTACATATTCAAAATACCCTGCAACAAAATGCCAGCCAAAAATACTTTATCCTACAAAGCTTTCTTTTCTATATGAGAGAGAAATAAGAACCTTCTCAGACAAACAAAATCTTTGCAACCATCAAACCCTCCCTCCAAGAAACATTCAAATGAACTTTAGGATTTAAACCAAAAAGAGGAATGAACACAAATATCTGAACAAGGAATTAAACATAATTAAAAAACTATGAAGAAAATGAAATCAACATATCAATAATCACTCTAAGCATCAGTGGACCAAACTCATCAATAAAAAGACACAGACTATCTTGTTGAATTAGGAAATAGAATACAATCTTCTACTGCCTCCAGAAAACACCTAAGTTCCAAAGATAAAAACACACTGAAAGTGAAGGGTTGGGAAAAAATTGCACAGGTAAATGGCACCCAGAGGAAAGCAGGGACAGCTATACTAATATCAGATAAAATAAACTTCCAGCTACAAATGGTGACAAATAGGTATGGACACCATATTGTCAGCAAGGAAACAACACACCAGGAAGACACACCACTCATATACTCACCAAAAGAAGGAGTGCCAAAATTCATTAAGACAATTACTATCAAATCTGAAAACAAATACTGAAGAAAATACATATACAGTATGTGAATTCAACATCCCACTTTCACTAATGGACAGATGAACGAGACAGAAAATAAATTAAGTACACAATTGACCTAAAAAAATTTAGAGCATATAGAATCAACAGACATTTATAGGAAGCTGCACCCAACAAAAACCAAATACACATTTTCCTCAAAAGGCACATTATCATTCTTTAGGATTAGCCACATACTCGGCCACAAGACAAATATCAACAAGTACATAAAGACTGAAATCATACCAAGTATCTTCTCTGGCCATAAAGGTATCGAACTAGAAATCAACTGCAAAAAGAAAAATAAGGAAATTCTCCAATATGTGGAGGCTGAATAAAACACTCCAGAAAGATCACTGGACTATTAAGGAAATCACAGAGTTTAAAAATACCTTGAGACAGATAAGAATGAGGACATTTTCCAGAAAATATGTGGCACAGATAAAGCAGTATTTAGAGGTAAGCCTACAGCAATACAGGTCCACATTAAGAAAAAAAGAAAGAACCCAAATAAATAACCTAATCTCTCATTTCAGGAACTAGAAAAAGAAGAAAAAAAAATTCAAAACCAGTAAAACAAAGAATAAATAAAGCAAATATAAATGAAATAAAAGCCAAAAAGTCCAAAAGATCAATGAATCCCAAACCTGGTTCTTTGATAAAATAAACAAAATAAATAAAGATCTAGCTAGGTTTGCAAAGAAAAATGGTTAGAAAACTCAAATTGGATCATAAGTGAAGAGGAAAAATTACAACAGATATGGCAGAAATCCAGAGGTAATAAAACATTACCACAAACTTTATACACAAATAAGTTCAGCAATCTAGATAAGATGGACAAATTCTTAGAATTATACAATCATCCAAGGCTGTATAAGAAAGAAAACCTGAACAAAACAATTGCAAGCAAGGAAACTGAAAGAGTAATCAAAACTTTTCCAAAAAACAAAATCTCAAGACCAGATGGTTTCCTAAGCAAGATGCACAAAACACTGAAAGATTAACAAATATTTAACCTGCTCAAACTTTCAAAATTTGAGAAAAAGCAATATTTTCAAATATATTTTATGAGGCCAACATCACAGTAATACCAAAACCAAATACAACAAGACAAAACCAGAAAACTATAGACCAATCTCTCCATGAACACAGATGCTAAAATCCTGAATAAAATCTTAACAAACTGAATGCAATAATGCACTAAAAGGATTATACATCATGAACAACTGGGATTCATACCAGGAACACAGGATGATACAACATCCAAAAATCAATCAACATAACTCACCACATAAATAAAAAAAAAAGATGAAATCAATATGACAAGAAAGCATGGAGGTATCATACTTGTACACTCAAACTGTATTAGAAAGCCATAATAATTAGAATAGCATGTTACTAGAATAAAAACAGGTACACAGATGAATGGAATAGAATGGACAATCCCTTAAAAATTACTAATTTATGTAAAACTAATCTATAACAAAGGAGCAAAAAATACAATGGTACAAGGAAAATCTCATCAATAAATGGTGCAGGGGACACAGGACTGTCACATTAAAAACAATGAAAATAGACTACTATCTCACTGTACACAAAGATCAACTTAAAAGGGATAAAAAGCAATTGACGCAAAACCTGAAACCATAAAATACAGAGACCAGGGCCTCCCCAGTGGAGCAGCAGTTAGGCGCTGTGCTGAGGAGCTGTCGGCAGCGGCAGCAGTGACGCAAGTTCGATGCCCAGCTGGGGAGATTACTGCTCCCCCTCAGCAGTGTGTTTCCATCAATCTGCCTGTTCTGCTCCCCACTCTGTCTCTGGTGAACCCTCTCGCCGCCCCACACTTCTGGTCTGTATCCCAGCTTGTATGCATAAATAAATAAATCTTTTTTAAAAAATACAGAGACCAAAATGGGCAAAATACTCCATGACATTAACTTCAGACACATCTTTGAGGATGTGTTTCCTTGCAAACAGCAAGGAAAACAAAAAGAATATAAACAGCTGGGACTCTATCAAACTAAAAATCTTCTGTACAGCAAAAGAGACTAACCAAAATGAAGAGACACCCTACTGAATCATGGAAAATATTTGCACACTGTATATCTGATAAGGGGTTGATATCAAAAGATATACAGATAACTCACAGACTCAACATTAAATCAAACAACCCAATCAATAAATCCGCAGAAGTGTTAAATTGGCACTTCTTCAAAGAAAAAATTCAAAGGGCCACAGGCATATGATAATTCCTCATCAGTTATTATCAGGGTAATGCAAATTACAACCGCAATGAGATACAACTTTACACTTGTGAGAATGTTACATATTAAAAAACAAACAAACAAAAAACAAAAACAAGAGTTGGTGAGGGTGTGGGAAAAGAAAAACCCTGTAGACTGGTCTAGCCAGTATGGAAAGCTGTGTGGAGTTTTCTCAAAACACTAAAAATGACTCTGCCGTATGACCCAGCTGTTCTACTCCTAGGAATATACCCAAAGAACACAAAAACACTAATTCAAAAGGAAACCTGCACACTTACATTTATTGCAGCACTATTTAGCCAATTCATGGAAACAAACTAACTGCCTGAAATTGATAAACACATGAAAAAGAATGGTATTTATACACAATGAAATATTCAGTGATCAAAACAGAGCAATTTATACCATTAGTGGCAACATGGATGGATTTGGAAGTGAAATTGGTGCTAAGTGAAATCAGTCAGAAAGACAAAGGCAAAAGTTAGATGGTTTCACTTACATGTGGAATACAGAGAAACCAAAAAATGTTTGGTTAGATAATGTTGAGAAACAATCCTAGAAAGCAGACTATAAAACTGAGGCTATCAAAGAGGGGTGGGGGGCAAGGGTGAGGGCAAGTTAGGGAAGCTGCACAATGGACTGTAGTGGTAAAATACATGGGGTGGTAGTAACACCTGAGTGGGGAGATCGTATACTTCAAGTACACAAACTGATATAGTCAGTTTCTACAATAACAACTAAAATTTTAAAGTGTTGAATTTTAGTTGTGACAAATTTACTAACTGCAACATTTTTTTCAGACAGACTGAAATAATCACTCTATGATGTTTCTTTTATTATAACTTTCATTATAATTTCCATTTCAGTAAACAATTGATTTTGAGGTTCTTAATAAACAGGTGTCTCTCATAGAAGAAAGACAATACTGCACATAAAAGTCATTTGGAAAAAAAAAAAGACTACAGGAATTAAAGATACATTTGTAAGTACAGCTCATCCTACTTTAGTTTAGGCACCATTAGATTTTCCCCTTGGAATTTACTGCTAACTCAAAAACCGAAGAAAACTACATCATGTCAAATAGTTCAGCCCTGTTATTTCCTGTCACTGACATATAATATACACTACACAAATATGTACTGAAAAAAGAACTGAAGGAATAAACAAAAAGCTCAACATGTTCATTTGCTTTTTGAGTTTAGAGCCTTAATAATACTTGAGACTTCATTTATTATGGGAGAGAATGCTGACAGTAGGGTAAGGTTTTCCATTCTCAAAGCTTTCATAGCAATTAGCTTTATTACAGAAATTTTAGCAGCAAATATTAGTCTTCAAAAATTCAAGTAGGAGGAAAGCTGGAGCCTAAAAGTACAATTGTAGATAATTTAAGGAAGATAAAAAAAACTATGTATTATATAAAATATAATATGGTAAATTACAATGTATAGGCTCTCAAATCCACTTTAAATAATGATTTCATCAGCTGTATGACTTTGAACAAGTTACCTATATTTGAAACTCAATGATATCATGATATCCTTTATAAATAGAAAATGATATAAAGAATATGTATTTTGTTAGTTGCAGCCCAAATTTACCAACTGCAACATTTTTTTCAGACAGAATGAAATAATCACTCTATGATATGTTTCTTTTATTATAACTTTCATTATAATTTCCATTTTAGTAATCAATTGATTTTGAGGTTGGGCTAATTTAGCTAATATCCTCCCCCCCCCTTCATTCCCAATTCCAGAGTGTGTTTAAGTAATGTATCTTCTAAAAAAATAAATTAAGTATAATTCCTACCTTTTCTTACAAATGCTGATTGCTGTAAGACTGAGTTTAGGCCATTATATGTCAGGAGTAATTTTGGATTGGATTTCTGAGAAATTCTTTGAAAGGAAGGCTGTCTCGGTTTGCATGCATCTTTTATGTCCTCTGCTCTTTCTACTTGGAAAAGACAGGGCTTCCCAACATGTTTAGATAGGTGTCACCAACATATCCAAAATAGGTCTTCTGTGGGTATGCCACGCATAAAGGGCTGCTTAAGCGCCATTCTGGCTATGCAGTTTGGCCTTTTCAGAAAGTACAAAGTCCATTTTGCCCAGTCAATCAATTACCTAAACCTAAAGAATGTAAACTACCAACCCAACCCTGCAAAGGTTTCTCTCAAGATAAACAAGAGCAGGATGCTTAATTCCCTGGCACAATGAGGCATGATCAGGAACCCCTGGGGAACTGTAGATTAATATGTAACTTTGTGACCCAGAAAGTGATCAGTGGAATGCCTTGCTAATAAGATCAGAACCACAAATAGGAGTTGGAAGCTTGATTTTGATCTTCAGATATGGATCATAAAACTAATCCAGATCTTCAGACTCATCTCCCCCAGAAGTCTAAATAACCTAAGCATACATTCGCTTCCTTCTAACCTTTTTCTTTTTGTTCTCCTCTGAGTAATTGACTATAAAATGATCCGATATATAAAAAGCTGATTTTGCCTTCTCGGCAGCATCCTACATACCAGCTTGCTCCATGACTCCCATTTCTTCGACAGTGTGGTGTTGCCTGATGCAACAGTCTTCCAAGATATGGCACTTTAGCATGCGCCATGGCACATGACTCATGGGCCAAAGGAATAAAAACAAACTATTATCACTCCCTTAACTACCAAGAAGAATAAAGATCGGCCATATTACCCAGAGTTAGAGCTATTCCCAGAAATAATATTTCTATTAAAGAAACCTATCTATATGGCAGGGCAAACATCTAGTTACAGATAATCTGGTTTTTGACATATGTCTCCTTCCTCTTTCCTTAAAGCCCCAGGAACCCATTCCATTTCTTACCACAGGGAAAAAAAAAAATATCTTTGTCCAATTTGCTCTAGAATTTGTATCCTGTTGATTCCCCATTCACACATAATTAAATGTGGTTTTTCTCCTCCTAACTTTTCTGATGTTAATTTGCTCATCTATAATGAGAAGAACTGAGAAGAGTAAGTGTATTTTCCTTTCCACCCCTCCACTGGAATGAGTATGTGAATGTTGAAACTGGAGTAGTCATCTTGGGGTTGAAGAATGGGGTTATAAACATCTCAGATATAATATACTGACATTGGACCAAAAACAGTCACAAATAATAGCCACTACTTTCCTTGATAAAACTTTTAACATGGTGCCTGAACTCAAAAAAGATTTGATAAATGTCAGATTACATTATTGATTATTAAGGGTTGTAATTTATATCTATTGAATGCTTATGTAATTATACATTTTTTGAAAATTATTTACCTTTATTTTCTAATTTTTATCTCATTAATTTTTACTTAAAAAAGTTCCATTTAAAAACCTGAAAACTACCTGACACCCTTACCTCCAAGACATAAAATGAGTTATAATAGTAATAGATATTCTTCATTGAACATTTACTTGTATCGAGGACCTGTGCTAATTGTCTTTCGGTCCTAATCTAAAGAACAATTTTCACAAGAGCATATAATCTCTTTTATGAGAGTGAAAACTAAATCTCAAAAATGTCAAGCAATTTTCTTAAGGAAACATTTCTCTTAAGGGGACACTATTATTAAGTACCTTGTGAATCTCACACCCAAACTCATTTTCTTAGTGATCACATATTAATCACTACAGACAATTACAATTTTTTGTTTGTTTGTTTAGAGATAACACATAAAAGCAAAAAAACCTGAAAGGGGTATATTGTACAAAAGGCATTCTGGAAAGTCCTGTGCTTCTGGTAGGAAATATTACAGGCCATCCTTCAAATAACAATTCTTTTCTCATATAAGAAAAGGATGAACATAATAAACTGTTTCCCTGAGAGTATGGTATTTCAAATTTAGAAAGAATTATAACACTAAAAACAACAAGTGGGAGGGAGTTTAAAAGGCTGAGATAGTTTTCAAAATATTTCTCTCTTGCTTTAATAGTCTCCACATGTCAGTGCATATCAGAATTTCTTGGGAGGCTTGTTAAAACAAAGAGTGCCCGGCCTACTCTTACATTTTCTTAGTTAATAACAGAGTGAGGGGTAAGGTCGGGCTTCCTAACAATGCACCATGTGAAATGATGTTGTTGTAGAGAACGTAAGGAGGAAGGGGAATGAAGGGGCCAGGTGGTGAGATGTCAAACATGGCAGGCAGGGTAGGCCCTTAACATCTGAGGAAGATGGTGGGAGATGGTATGTGGTAGTCCACATTGTTTGGATTTTAGAAACAACTTAAGGAAAGCACTTCACCAGGAGAGGGGTAAGAAATTTCTGTAATTAATGTGTGGTTACTATCTAATGCATTTACAAAGCATGAATAAAGTATTTGAAAAAGCACTTCAATTGATGTGTGCTTCCTGACCTGACTGAAAGAGGGGGTCATGGAAATCTCAAATCTGTAGTCACCTGGTTGGCACTGGTGTGGAGAAAAAAACATGTACACATATGGTGTGAGTAAAGGAGAAACAGGGAGATTTTCCTATACTACTATCACTACCTCCATTTGAAACAGAAAACACAATGTTATGAGACTCAAGATCAAAAAAGATAAACTCATGCCATTTGCAGCAACACGGATGGAGCTAGAAGGGATTATGCCAAGCAAAATAAGTCAGAAGGAAAAAGATAAATATCAGATGGTTTCACTAATATGTGTAATATAGAAAAACTGAACGAGACAGTCAAGAAAAGGAACCAACTTGCAAGATGACCATGGACCTGTGGCATACAGCAAGGGAGGGAAGAACACAAGGTCACATGTGATATTGTGGTGGGAGAACTATGGGGAGTAGACCTGAGGGGAGAAACCAATTTTTGTACAAAAAAATGAACAATGATGTAAGAAAATAGATAAATAGTATTTTTTTAAAAAAAGAAACAAAAAAAAGTGCTGACAGATCTGTCATTTGCCCTAGTCTTGATTGAGACCAGTATGCCAAGATATGATCCAAGTGAAAAAGTTCAAACTGTTTCCTCTTCCTTCTCCTCCTGCCTGTCTTTTCATTCCTCTCTTCCTTTACCTGTTGTCCAACAATCATCACATTCTGTTGATGGTGCCTCATGACATTTTCAGACATTTACCTCTTCTACCTGTTATTATTACTGTAGTAGAGATCCTTTATCATTTCGCCTTCTGAATATAAAATTGTTAATGAGCTAGTTAACAGATGTCCCTCTCTGACTCTATTATAAATCTATAGAGATGCAGATTTAGTGGTTTTATTCCTGTGCTTATATCCTTTCACTGTGCTATCTTCACAACAAAATCCAAACCACTTTAAATGGTAATCATGTTATTCATGGAATGGTGTCTGCCCTCATTTCTCCTTATATTCTTATCCCTTGATTGTGAATACGATCATGTAAGCATATACATGTGGACATTCTTTCACATGTGATTGTCCAGTTCATTATTTTGCATGTAATTGTCCCGTTTACCCAACACCATTAATTAGAGACTTTCCTAATTCCATTGTAAGATCTTTTTTTTTTTTTTTTGTCATAAATATAAGTGGTTTTATTCTGGGTCCTCAATATTGTTCCACTGATCTGTATCTATTTTTATCACAATACAAACTGTTTTAATGCTAATGCTCTTTGTAGTATAGTTTGAAGTCAAAAAGAGTGATATCTTCATTTCTTTTTCTTTTATCTCAGGATCTTTTGCTGTTCCAAATAAATGTCATGGTTTTGCATTTTATTTTCTGTAAGAACACCACTGAGCGCCTCCCTGGTGGCGCAATGGGTTAAGCGCAGCACTGTGGAGCTGTCCACAGCTGCTGGGGCGGGGAGGGGGAGGGGATAGTTCGATGCCCAAAAGGGGGAGATTCCCACATGGTGCAGCACAAGAGACCTCTCCTGCCTCGCACTCTGCTCCCCTCAGCAGTGTTTTTCGGTCCATCTGCCTGTTCTGCTCCCCACTGTGTCTCTAGTGAACCCTCTCACCCCCCACACCTCTGGCCTGCACCCCAGCTTGTAAGCATAAATAAGTAAATCTTAAAAAAAAAATAAAAAAAAAGAATGCCACTGAGATTTTAATAGGTATTGCATTCAATCTGTATATTGATTTAGGGAACATAGCTGTTTTAGCATGGGGTACCTTTAAATTTCTTTGTGAATTCTAATTCTTTCAGCAATCTTATAGTTTTTCGTATATAAATCTTTCTTTAAATTTATTCCAAGGTATTTAAGTCTTTTTGATGCATTTGTATATGGGATTATCCTCCTTATTTCTCTTTCTGTTAGCTCATTATTTGTATATAGAAATGCAACAGATTAAATTTGTAGCCTGCCAATTAGCTCGTTTTGCATCGCCTGCAGCAAGTTGTTGAAATTGTCATCTCAATGCAGACGGAATGTTTGGGTAGGCTATTCTTCTCTTCTTTTGCTTTGTTATTCCACTGGAAAGAGGAGGAACCAAGCAGAAGTAACAATCTTTTATGTGGTTGTTTGGCTCTCTCCACACCATGGGGACTGCAAATGGCATTGATGGTCTTTTGCCACTGAACCACTGTGAAAGCTGTGTTGTACATGTAGCACAGATAGATGCAGGGCCCAAGTCTTGTCTTGGTCACCAACCTTGCCTCCAAAGGAAAGATGACAAACCTTCTTCACTTGAGAAGTGATATTTTTCTTCTGGATGGCAAAGGTCGCTTCCCCACAAATAGGGCAGAAATTGTCCATGCTATTAATGCACTTTCGAGGTATTACTGTTCTGTATTATGCCTAAATGGATAAAATAGTAGCAGTAGCTTAAACTGTCTCGCACAAAGTCTGAAGTATTTTCAATGCTCAACCTTTCCGACAGGGCTTTCTATAGTGTACTGCTGAAGTCAGCTTACTTCAGCATTCATTTATGATAAAACCCCTCTGGGGTTGATGAAACATTATAACATTATAAGGGCCATCTAGGACAATCATAATCAACATCATATTCAATGGTAAAAGACTAACAGCTTTTCCTCTACAGCCTGGCACAACAAAAGGATGTCCACTGCCAACAGTACTATTCAACAAAGTATCAGAAAACTTAGCTAGAGCAATCATGCAATAGAAAGATAGAGGTGGAATTCAAATTTGGATTAAACTTTCACTATTTGTAGATGACATGAAAACTCTACAAGGAAAAGCCACATCTGGAAAACCCTAAAGACGCTACTAAAAAGCTAACTGAAATAATAAATTAAAACACTAAAGTGGCATGTTACAATAACAGTCTGTAAAAAATAACTTGTAAATAAATAATTATGTATCTTTATGCAGGCACAAGTTAGAAAAGAAAGAAATTTTTTTAAAAATCCATTAAAATTTACAACAAAAAGAATTAAATACATAGTAGTAAAATTGACAATAAAAGTAAAGGGCATTATATAATGAAAACTAAGACATTAATATAAAAAACAGTAGACATAAAAAATGGAAAGATATTCCCTGCTCATGGATTTGATGAATTAACATTGTTAAAATGGTTATCCTACCCAAAGCAGCATACAGATTCCTACTACGTCTCCAATGGCATTCTTCAAAGAAATAGAATAAACAGTACTGAAATCTTGAATAGCCAAAATAATCCTAATTAAAAAAAAAAAAAGTGGCATCATACTCCCAGGTTTCAAACTATATTTCAAAGATATAGCAATCAAGCAGTATGGTAATTTAACAAAATCAGACACATAGGCCTCCCTGGTGGCGCAGTGGTTAAGTGCTGCACTGTGGTGCTGTTGGCAGCGGTGACGCAAGTTTGACACCCGGCTGGGGAGATTCCCAAATGGTGCGGCAGACCTCTCCTGCCTCGCCTGCTGCTCTCCTCAACAGTGCATTTCTGTCGATCTGCCCTGTTCTGCTCCCCACTGTCTCTGGTGAACCCTCTCACTTCTGCACGCCTCTGGCCTGTACCCCAGCTTGCATGCATAAATGAATCTTAAAAAAAAAAAAACAGACACACAAACCAATGGAATAGACTTGAGATCCCAGAAAGAAACCCAGTTATAAGCAATCTTAATCTACTATAAAGGAACCAAGGGCATACACTGGATAAAGAAGAGTCTCTTCAATGAATAGTGCTAGAAAACTAGACACCCACATTCAAAATAACAAAACTAGATCACCATCTCCTACCTTACACAAAAATTTAGTCAAAGTGGAAAAAAGATACAGATATAAGGCCTGAAACTGTAAAATACAAAGAAGAAAACATAGGGAAACTCTCCAAAATGCTGGCTTCATAGAGATGTTCTTAGGGATTTGTTTCCAATGGCAAGATAAGTAAAATAAATATAAACAATTGGGATTACATGAGGTTTTTTTTAAAAAAAATAGCACAGCAGGAAAAGAAAATTACCCTAAAACAAAAAGATATCCTAACGAATGGGAGAAAAAATTCACACATATATCTTAGAAAGGGCTAATATCCAAACTACAAAGAACTTATGCAACTTAATGAAAAGAAAACAATTAACCCAATCAATAAATGATCTGAACACCTAAACAGGCAATTTCCTAAAGAAGATATGCAGATGGGCAACAGGGCAATGAAAAAATACTCATCATCACTTATCCTTAGGTAAATACAAGTCAAAACCATAATATGATGCTATCTCATGCTTTGAGAATGACCTATATCGTAAAGGCCCAAAATGACAAGTATTGGCAAGAACATGGAGCTAAAGGAACCCTCATGCACCATTGGTGGGAATGCAGACTAGTCCAGAACTTTAAGAAAATAGTGTGGAGGTTCCTCGAATGATTAACAATGGATCTGTCATATGACCCAACAATTCTAATCCTAGGTATCTACCAGAAGAATGAAACAATTAGAAATTCATAGAATATATGCTCTCTTATGTTCATTGCAGTCTTAATATAGCAAAGTTATGGAAACAAACATGTATCCAAGGACAGAGCAATGTATCAGAAACATGTATTGTATATATACAGTGGAAACTTACTCAACTCTAAATTGAGTTACCATTTGAGACAATATGTATGAAAATGAAGAGGATAATGTTAAACAAAATAAGTCAGAAGAAGAAAGACAAATACCAGATGGTGTCCTTTATATATGTGGGCATGTTGAAAATCAAGACAAAGAATAAAACAACAGTAAAGCAATAACAAACCCTTAACTACTGACTGCAAAATTGAGGCATCCAGAAGGGAAGGGTGTTAGGTTGGGAGTAAGAGAGGGAGGGGACCCAATGTAGCCTGGGGGAAGATTATTGGGACTAATGCGAAAACATGCATTTGTAAAAGTTTGAGGCTATAATCACCAAAGCAAATACAATTGTAAACCAATTTTACCTCAATACAAATAAATAAATAAATAATGGGAAGATACAGATACCTAATATACTTTAAATCACAAATTTTATTTAATCCAGAATCTTTATATAAGTATTATTTAGGCCCAGAATCTTTTTAGCACGGTTTCATTTGATAGCACAGAAAACTAAAGCTCAAAAAAGATGCTAAGTGTTCACCAAAGCAGTGCCTCATTTCAGCATCTAACAAAAATTTGGAAATATTGAATTGTACTTCCATTGTATTATTAATATTGGAATGACAAAAGTATCTTGATATAACAGTCATCCTCCAAGATCAATGACCAATTAATGTGTTGTGAAACATACAAATATAAATAATGCAACTTTAAATTAATAACAATAACAATACCTATAAAGTGGGTGTTTACTATATACCAAACTCAATTTTAAATATTTTATGTTATGTCTATTAATTTATTTAACCTTCCTAATAACCCTGACTGGTAGGTATTAATATCTCTCTCCTTTCACATAGGTAGAACTGAGGCACATAGAGTTGGCTGCCTGAGGTCACAGAGTCAGCTGGTGAGGACATCTACTTCAGAGTCTGAACACTTAACTACTATAATATGGTGTGTATTGCATCACTGGTGACTTTTATTCTTTTAATTTACATATTAAAAATAAATACTTATTTCAAGTGTTAGACATTAATAAGAATCACCATATGGTATATCTGTTAAACATTAGAAATATAACCAGATTTGTTTGATCTCTATCAAACAAGTAATCTAAGAACAAGAAGGATATAGGTAATACCATATAGCTAAGGGAACCTAGGGAGAGAGCTGCAAACTAATTACCAAGAAAGAAAGCACTGTGACCCTTCCTCCCTTCTCCCATCAAAGGTATCCAATGAATAGTAAGCCCAAGTGGCAGAAAAGCAGTCTCTGCAAACAGCAACTGTGAGGCAAATTACTAACAGACAAGCATGCATCTCTTCAGGTACCCATTCTTTTTGTCAACATGTGTATGTAAAGGAGGTATCCCTGCAAGGTTGTCCAACTTTATCTATGTGCCCTAGTGTTTGAAGAAATCAATTATGGTGATCTGGGAATTCTGCAACAGTTCCAGCCACAGCTAGAATACACTTTAATCAAATTTGTGTTCTTTTTCAGCTAAGAGTATGGAATATATTGCAGGAGATGCTCTTGTTTGGTTAGGTTATGCTGGATTTTGCAGAAATCCTAAAAAGAAAATAATTTGTCTTTGCCCTCGCAAATTTCCCCCACTCTTGCATTCTCTTCCATTTCCTCCCCAATATCCCATGAACTCTTCTTGCTTACTTGGGATAATTTCTAGATTGAATGAAGGGCAGCATCTCGGAGTCGTGACTAGATGAAGGGAGCAGTAAATCGCGAAATCGTTCTGTCAAAACATCAAGTTGTAAAAAATGTCATAAAATTGATATAAAAATAAAATTATTTCTTATTCTCTTAATTTGCTAACTATTTTGAATGCACACCCTTTATTAGAAATTTGTCTACTTATTATACATTACTGAAATGTGTCTATATTTCACTTTTAATGACTATCATTTTATTATCATCACAACTGCAAATAATGGCAAGTATTTATTGGTATAGACTAATAAAATCTTATAACTGAAAGATTATAGGAAATGCATACGATCAATAAATACACCAACTGTCACAATCTCACTAGCAAGCTGGGAAATACAAATTGAAATGCATACCAGGTAGCATTCACATTACAAGGCAATGAATTGACAGAATTTAACCTCACAAGACCAACTGTTATAGAGCAAATGGATAAACATTAGCTCTTAAACATTTCTCATGGGCATCAAGAAGGTATAATAATTTGGGGGGGAAATTTGCATGAATTTTAAGTTTAACCTTTACATACCCTATGAGTCAATATTTCCATTTCCATGTAAAGATTCTGCAGAAACTTTCACATAAGAATCAGCAACAAGTAAAATAATATCCATAATGGCACTGTTCATATCAATATAAATGGAAAAAACTAAATCGCTCACCAGCAAAAAAAGGAAAAATCGGTGGTATATCCACACAATGGAATACTAAAGTGAAAGTGAATTAATTCCTTTACAAAGAGAAATATAGGAAATTAGTAAGATATTGAGTGGAAAATATACCAGACGATTATATACAGAAGAATGCCATTTTTTGTTGAGTTGAAAAATACTAATAAATGTATTATTTAGGTATGTTATTATTGAAACAATGTTATGGTTGAAACTAAGCAAATAAATAAAGAAAGGATGATATACATAATTAAGGATAATGATTACTCTTTTAGGAAGGTGAGGGGATGGAATACAAATGCAAAAGGTAATTATATTTCATATGCTTCACTATAAGCATCATAAATGTAGGCTTAGGATTACCCAAACCAGCAATTAGAGTAATAAAATTCTATGATTATGAAATTTGCAATGGATAAAGAAGGAAAGGGAGAAAAGAGGGCGGGAGGGAGGAAAAGAAAGAGAGAAGTAGAAAAATGGAAATAGAAAAAAAAAGAGAAGGATAAATGGGAGTGTTGAGGAAGGAAGGATATTCAGTTCTCCCTTAGAAACTGTTATACTGCATAAAAATCTACACTGGATAGAGTAATCTGTCACTCTAATAATGATCCCATACTTTCAGGAGGAGATAATCACTAACTCAAGAGTCATCACTATGGGGTCCCTTACTTGACTCTTCTTTCTTTTCTTCTTGCCAAATCTATAATAGATGGCCTTATTGGGTGCCCCTAGTATAGTATGGTTCTTATTGTCTCATAAAATTTATTACATACATTTTAATTTTTACATAATTTATCTCTTCACCCCTCCTTCTACTAGAAGGGTATTGTGCTGCCGGGATATCAAATACTATGTGGTACATATTAAGATATTAGATAAATTTTAGTTGAAAAATATTTCCAAGTTTCATTTTTACCAGATACAGAAAGCTAAGGTTAATCATAATATATTATAGAAAGTTCCACTGGTCGTTAATCAGCCATGAAAAGCAACGGAAATTGTACTCCATCCTTAGCAGAGTCATGCTGTCAGGCTGAGACAGAAAGCAAGACTGAAACTCCAAACTGTGATAAGACTATCACTAACAGCATGAGCAATATCCACAAAATACTATAAATCTACACTTCGTGACAATCATCATTTTCAGCACCCAATATCTAGATGTTAAACGATTATTAAACATACGGCTGAGAAGCAGGATGTGGACTTTTATCTTCATATTTATTAGAAAATAATTGAATCAGAAATATTTAACTGACCTCTACTCTGCCTTTTTGTTTTTACCACTCTTACAGTTTTTATAATATACTTGGGTAGAATGCAAACAGAGGGGATTGTATTCTAGAGTAAACAGAATCAGGAAAACATAATTTTTTCCTTCTTTACACTCTTCAATTTGAGATCATAATTTTAAAAAATCATATTACTCATTGATGTATTGCTATTTTTCATGAAAAATTAATGTTTACTTCAGTGAAATGACTAGTAAGCTGTGATGATCTGACCCTTCCTTTTCAGTCTATATTCCTGTTTATATAGTATCCCCTTAAATAAGTGATTTAAAGAAAAAATATTTCTCCTTTTTAATTCTTTCTCCTCCATTCGCCTTTTTCTTAAAAACAGGTTGTAAACTATAAAACCAAAACAAAACAGCACATACGAACTTTATATGTCAAGTAAAGAACTGCTTGCTCAACTATACTGAATAAGAGGATTTTGGATTCTAAAATGTAAATAAAAGTTTTGCTAAGTTGATATAAGTGTAAACAAAAATCATAATTCTTAAGGAAACAACCACAAAATAATACAGTTATAGGTATAATCCTGTTTTATAATCACAAAGGATATTTGATTATAATTCTGGAAGAAAAATCTCAGAAATTACACTAATAGGACTAAAATAAGTAAAGAAACACACACACACACACACACACACACACACACACACACAAGTATATAAGAGATCAAATATAAAGCTACCCAATACATGAAATCCACTATTAAGTCTTACATTTAGGGAATCATTTAATGTAAATATCACAAATCAAAAAAATACCACATGAACACTGAGTAAATATCATGATGGTCAAATAAGTTCACATATACACAGAAATAAAATATACACATTACCTTAAAATTATGTCCTTTTAAAATTTTCTGTTGGGCCGCCCTGGTGGTGCAAGGGCTTAAGTCTCAGCACTATCGGCTATCCCCAGCCACTATGGTATGATTTAGATCCCTGGCTAATCCACATAGCTCAGCAGACCTCTCCTGTCTTGCCCGCTGCTCCTCTCAGAAGTGTATTTCAGTAGATCCACCTGTTCTGCTTCCCACTCTGTGTCTCTGGTGAACATTCTCACCACCCCACACCTCTGGCCTACACCCCAATTCTTGTATGAATAAAAAAATAAAAATGAATTTTTAAAAATTAAAACAAAATTTTGTCATTAAATTCATAAATTTGTAAATGTGAACGATTACCTTTCTTACATAAAGGTAAAATGTTTCTTATTTTTTTTCTTTATGAGAATAAAAATAAATCATAAAATTATCCATAGAGACACCAAGTAAATGAAAAAATTTTTATAATCCTTATGATAGAAATCCCAGAAATCCCAGATTTCTGCCTTTCGACTATTAACTTACCATCACATTCTTTAACTAATGTTGGAGGAAAATAACCAAAAGAAACTGATGTTTCAATTGTTAAGTAGCAAAACAATTCAAATAATGCTTCTCTTACAGTGAATGTCACACCAGATTTTTAATAAGACCAATGTCTAATACTTATGAAAATGGTATTTATCCAAAACCCTTGAGAAGGGTTCTTAGAATACTTTTGTTAAAGTAATTAAAAAGAAGCAGAGGAGGGCCTCCTTGGTGGCATAGCAGTTAAGCTGCGGAGCTGTTGGCAGCGGCAACGCGAGTTCAACGCCCAGCTGTGGAGATTCCCACATGGCACAGCAGACCTCTCCTGCTTCACCCGCTGCTCCACTCAGCAGTGTATTTCCGTCCATCTGCCTGTTCTGCTTCCCACTGTGTCTCTGGTGAACCCTCTCGCCGCCCCACGCCTCTGGCCTGTACCCCAGCCTATATGCATTAATAAATAAATATTAAAAAAAAAAACCTTGGGAATTCGTTAATTTTTCATAACTAGTTCTTGGTTTCACAATCTTTTGGACTATTATTTGGTTTTCTATTTCATTAATTTCTGATTTCATTATTTCTCTTTCATATTACTGATTATTATATTCATTTTTCTTCTTTTATAAGTTCCATCAGCTATACTCAAACTGTTTATGTAAGATTTTTTTCTTACCTTTTCTTAGGACTTTATGCTATGAGTTTCCCTCATAGTACTTTTTTTAGAGCATCTCAAAGTATCTGGTAGCTAGTCCCTCCTTGTTCATTAGTTTCCAGATACTTTTTGATTCCTTTCTAATTTATTTATTTATCCAGGTGCTGTTCAAAAACATTCATTTTGGCCTCCACAGGTTCTGATTTATTCTGGGATCCTTTTAATGGTTAATTTCTAGCTTTGTACCATTATAATATATAGAATTAGATATGAAAGAGGAAAAGTTACACCAGATGCTACAGAAATACAAAGGATCATAAGAACCAACTATGAACAGTTTTACATAAAATGGGCAACCTAGGAAAAATGGACAAATAGTTAAATACAACCTTCCAAGAATAGGCCAGAATGAAACAGATAGCTTAAACTGTCCAATCTCAAGGCAGAAATCAAAAAAGGTATTAAAGTTTCCCTATAAACAAAAATCTAGGACCAGAGGGTGTTTCTACTGAATTCTAAAAAATCTTCAAAGAGAACCTAATACGTATTCAACTCAAACACTTCAAAAAAATCAAAGAGGGAAAATTCCCAAACAAAATCTATGAGGCCAATATTATTCAGATCCCAAAAACAATGACAGTACCAAAAAAAAAAAAAGAAAGAAAAAGAAGAAAATTATACACCAGTAGCTCTGATGAACACATATGCAAAAATACTCAACAAAATCCTAGCAAGCCAAATATAGCAATATTTTATTATAATCATCCACCATAGCCAAGTAGGTTTCATCTCAAGGAATATAAGGGTGGTTCAATATATGAAAATCAGTATCATTCACCATATCAACAAAATGGAAGATGAAAGTCACAAAATCATTTCAACAGATGCCTAAAAAGTGTTTGATAAGATTAAATACCAATTTATAATAAAAACTTTTTTTAAAAAAATATTTATTTTTATTTATTCATAGCAGTGAGGAGTAGGCCAGGTGTATGGGGTTGAGAGGAGTCACCAGAGACAGAGTGGGGAGCAGAACAGGCAGATCTGCTGAAATACACTGCTGAGGGGAGCAGTGGCAAGATAGTAGAGGAGTTGCTGGGCTAGCTCCCTGGCTGAGAATCAAAGTCAGGCCTCAGCAATGAAAGTGTGATAGTGCTGAAACTTTAACCTCTATGACACCAAGGGAGTCCTCTGATAAAAAATCTTAATAAAATGGAATTTAACATAAAATCTAATTACATAATTACAAGTTTTAAAAGCCATATATAACAAATACGTAGCTAACATCAAACTCAATGGTGAAAGCTGAAAGCAATACGAAGATTAGGACCAATATAAGGATGTCCAATGTCATCACTATAGTTCAACATATTATTGTAAGTTAAAGCCAGAGAAATTATGCAAGAAAAAGAAATAAAAGGAATATGACTTAGAAAAGAAGAAAGTGTGGGCCTCCCTGGTGGTGCACGGGATTAAGTCTTAGCACTATGAAGCTATCTGTAGACACCGCAGCATGAGTTTAATTCCTGGCAAAGGAGCTGACCCACATGGTGCAGCAGACCTCTCCTGAAGAGAAAGTGTCACTATGTTGATGACACGATGATATACATAGTGAAACCAAGACTCTACAAAAAAAAAAAAAAAGAACACTAGGAATAATGAATGAAAACAGTAAGGTGGCAGGATAAAAAAATAAACACCCACAACTTGCCCCATGTCTCTCTTCCAATTGTCTGTTTTTAACTCTGACTCTTTAGCCTTTCATAACAACCTTGAAACCTGGTGTACCTTTGGTGTTCCATCTATTCTGCTCCATGTGGTTCTAGTTATACTGCCAGTCCATTAGACAAGAGGTGAATGAAAGAAAGCTTTTTTGATGTCTTTAAAATAAAAGGAGGGGGAACAGGTTCAGGCCCCAGACCGTGACTCATAGATCGCACCAAAACACTGTGATCATCTGCCATACCTAGGGAAGTGCTTCTGACTTCGGGCACAATCACCAGTATCTCAAGAACGAGTTCAGGCCCTTGGATGGGCCACACAGGGTCTTCCAACACCAGTGCCCATCAGCTGTCCTCCAAGAAGTGTCCCCAAACTGGGGCACATCAACCATGCTATGGGTACCAGTGCAAGTCAGTCTAGGCCTTGGCAGGCCCTGCCCAACACCAGTGACCCTTGGCTGCACTGGGAGAAGCACCTCCAATACTGGGCCCACCCAACAGAACATTAAGAACTGGCTCAGGCCCCAGTCAATGTTTTGCATTCCCAATACCATCAATCAACAGTCACCCTGGGAAGTGCTCCAGACCCTGCCCATAATCCACCATTACCTTGGGATCTGGAGCAGGCCCCAGTCCAGATACACTGGGCCCCACCTAATGACAGTAGTGACTGACAGCTGACCTTTGGTGAATACCCCAGCCAAGTGTGTAGGAGATGGAGATGTGCTTAGCAGAGGCCAAGCCCACAGAAGTAAAGTCCTGAAAACAATGAGTTGATGGGATAATACCAAAAAGTAACCCCAGTACTACTAAGAGGAATATTACACCGAAAATAAAGAACACAACTCCAGAACCTAATCACAAAGACACAGAATATAGAAGAAACAATGAGTTTACGCCGTTAAGAAAGGAAATTTAAGAATAATGGATATCCCAGAAGGAGGAAAAACTCAAAAGTAAGAGAAAACATATTTTAAAAAATAATAGGAGAAAACTTCTCAAACTTAGAAAAGGAAATAAATATACAAACCCAAGAAGCTCAAATAACATCAGGGCACTTAAACAAAATGAGACCAACACTAAGACACATAGCAGTATAACTTCTAAAAGTTCAAGACAAGAAAGAATATTGAAGTTGACAAGGGGGAAGAAGCAGATGACTTATAACAGAACCCAGATCACAATAACAATGGACTTTCCAGAAGAAATAATATGCACAGGGAGAGAATAAAACAACTTGATCAATAAACTTTAAGCTAAAAACTGCCAACCAAAGATACTATATACTATAAAACTGTCCTTTAGATATAAGGGAAAAATAAGACCTTTCCAGAACAAAACAAAACAAAACCAAAAAAAAAAAAAAGAGAGTGAGAGAAAAGAAAAAAATTAAAGAGCACAAACTACACTTTCTCTCTCAGAAATACTGAAGGGAACTCCAGTATCTAAATCAAATAAGATCTGAAAGGAAATAGATACAACCACAAAATGAAATATAAAATGTCAGCAAAAAACTTTCAAATATCAATAATCATGCTAAATGTTAATAGGCCAAATTCACCACCCAGACACACAGTATCTGGCTGGATTAGAAAAGAGTTCAACAATCTGCTGTCTCCAAGTAACACATCTGAGTTCCAAGATAAATGTAAGCTCAATAAAAGGGTTTGGAAAAACAATGCTACAAGTGAATGTGACCCAAAGGAAGAAGGAGAGTCATAAGTATGAGAAAGTTGAAAAAAGGTACCAAGACAGGGATGGACACTACACAATAAGATACCACACTTCTTCATTTCAAGCTATACTACACATCAATAGTAATCAAAACAGTTTGGTATTAGGGAAAAAAATCACAGAATAATGGGATAGGATAGAAAGCTCAGAGATAAACATTGAAAAATATGGACAAAGGAGCCATGGCCATATACTGTAGAAAAATAAAAGCCTCTTTAACAATAGGTGTTAGCAAACATGGACTACCATGTGTAAAACAACGACAGAAAAGAAAAGATACTAGATCCATGTTTAACTCCATCCATAAAAATAAATTCAAAATTAATTATACATTTGGATATAAAGGCTGAAGTGTCAAAATACTTTAAAAATAGGAGATACATTATAGGATATCGATGTTAAAGATGTATTTGAGGAGGCAAATCCAATGCCAAGGCACACAAAAGTAAAAATAACCAAGCAATAAAAAATCTGTACCACAAAAGAAACCATGATATAAACAAAAAAAGCAAACTACAAACTGAGAGAAGATATTTGTACATCACACATGTGGCAAGGGGCTAATTTCCAAAATACATAAAGTAGCAATAAAATCTAACACCAAAAATCAGTCAATATAAAAAAAATATGGGCAGAAGACCTAAATAGACATTTTTCTAGGGAGGATATTGAGATGTCATGGCACAGGTACAACAACATTTATTATAAGAGAAATGCAAATCAAAACCAGAATGAGATGTCATGTCAACCTTGTGAGAATGGCCAATAACAAAATGGATATAGCAAATGTTGGCAAAGATGTGGAGAAAGGGAATTCTCATTTATTGTTGGAAGGAATGCATGTTGGTGGAGACTCTTTAGAAAATGGTATTGGACATTTCTTTAAAAAATAAAATTGGAGGGGCCTCCCCGGTGGCGCAGCGGTTAAGCGCTGCGCTGTGGAGCTGTCAGCAACGGCGACGCGAGTTCGACGCCCGGCAGGGGAGAATCCCACATGGTGGGGCAGACCTCTCCTGCCTCACCCGCTGCTCCCCTCAGCAGTGTACTTCTGATCTGCCTGTTCTGCTCCCCACTCTGTCTCTGGTGAACCCTCTCGCCGCCCCACGCCTCTGGCCTGTACCCCAGCTTGTATGTAAAAAAAAAATAAAAAATAAAAAAAATAAAAATGGAAATCCCATATAACACAGCAATACTTATTCTAGGTATTAGCAAAGAAATATGCAAATTCTAATATGTAAAGTCTTAGTCATATTCATAGCAGCACTGTTCACAATTGCTAATTCATGGAAGCAATCTAAGTGTCCATCAACAAATGACTAGGTAAAGAAATTGTAGAACAGGGCCTCCCCGGTGGCGCAGCGGTTGAGCACTGAGCTGTGGAGCTGTCGGCAGCGGCGATGTGAGTTCGACGCCCGGCTGGGGAGAATCCCACATGGCGTGGCAGACCTCTCCTGCCTCGCCCGCTGCTCCCCTCAGCAGTGTATTTCTGATCTGCCTGTTCTGCTCCCCACTCTGTCTCTGGTGAACCGTCTCGCCACCCCACGCCTCTGGCCTGTACCCCAGCTTGTATGTAGAAATAAAAAATAAAAAAAAAAGAAATTGTAGAACATATACTCAGTGGAATACTACAGAGCTATTAATAAAGATGAAAAGTGGATGACTGGATCAAGAAGATGTGGTACATATACACAATGGAATACTATTCAGCATTCAAAGAACATAAATGCATGCAATTTGCAGCGACATGGATGGAATTAGAGGGGATCATACTCAGCGAAACAAGCCAGAAAGAAAGAGAAAAATATCTAATGGTTTCACTTATAACAGGACTATAGGGAAACCAAATAAGAGAGAGACACTTGGGGGGGTTGGGGAAGGGGGAGGTTAAGGGCACAAAATGGAGTAGAAAAGAACACAAGGGACCATGGAGATGGATCACAGGTGAATTGGTGGTGGGTTACCCAAGGGGAATACAAAATGTAAAAGATATAAATAACAATAAAAATATGTATTAAAAAAAAGAAAGAAATAGTGCATTTTGAAACAAACTTGATCGACCTCAAGGTAATTATGTTAAATGAAATTAGTCAAAGTGAAAGACAGGTATCAGATGGCTTTACTCATCTGTGGAATGTAAATAACAAAAATCACACACTGGCAAAATACAGTAAAAACACACTTGACTTAGTGAAAAAAATTTACTGGTAGCCAGAGGAAATTGGCGGGAGGAAGAAGGGGTTGGTGGAGGGAAACTGAAGGCTAAAGAGTAAAAATAAAGAGTAAAAATGCAACACCAAATTTAAATAATGATAAAAAATGTATTTCAATAAAACATGTTAACCACTATAAAAAGCAACAAGCAAGACAAAATAAAAACCTAAATTTCAGGGAAGAAAGTCAAATTCTGGTAAGGTAGTGGTTAGGAGTTCAGTGTGTTAAAATATATCCTTAACAATTTTTGTGTAAATGTAAAAGAACAATGCCTAGCTATTGGAACTAACAAATTAAAAATAGCATGAATGAAGACTAACACTAAAATATGGGAAATGTTCCTTTTTTCCTAAAAGTATAATATATCAAGGGTAAATTAATAAATAATACAATATAAAAGCTAGAGAAAAAACTTTTATAAAGGGATTTTGACAATGGCTAAATACATTTATATCAATCTTTCATTTTAGAATTGGGGTGGGGGCCTCCCCAGTGGTGCAGCAGTTAAACCGCTGCGCTGTGGAGCTGCTGGCAGCGGCCACGCGAGTTCGACGCCCAGCCGGGGAGATTCCCACATGGTGCCACAGACCTCTCCTGCCTCATCCACTGCTCCCCTCAGCAGTGTATTTCACCTATCTGCCTGTTCTGCTCCCCACTCTGTCTCTGGTGAACTCTCTCGCCACCCCACGCCTCTGGCCTGTACCCCAGCTTGCATGCATAAATATACAAAAAAATAAAAATAAAAATAGAATCGGGGTGGATTCAAGGACCCACTGTCCTCTGGTGACATACAGTTAATGGACAACTATAGGAATGTTTTTGTTCCTGGGGAACCAAAAATAGTGTCATGTTAGAGTCAATGTGTAGTCCCATAAAAGTTGAATGACTACCCAGTCACCATGGCCAATGGCCTCACGGTAAAAGAATCATTTATACTTCTACTTTTAACATATTAAAAGGGCACTTTTTCTCAAAGGAATTAAACCATCTATTAAAGAGACTGAGAACATATGATTTTCTCAGTTTGGAAATTGAATGAAGGGTTGCAACTATTGAGATGATTCAATTCACGGCTCTGCTTGCTAATCTTACAGTCTGATTTTCATTCACACAAATCAAACAAGCCTTTATTAGGATATATTTTTATTTGAGTCATAAGAACACCAGAGTAAGGCAATCAGCACCAAAGATCTCCATATGTCAATCTGTTCTATCACTGTTCCAATCACGCTGCTCATTATGGTAATCACCCCAACTTTGACTTTATCATCTAAGTGATGCCTTTCTAGCATTTGCTGTCTAGGGACCTCATCCTCTTCCATGGGTTCCAACATTCCAAACTTTCTGTTGGATAACTTAATCTACAACATATGCAGGAGTACTTACTAAAGATTCAGGAATGAATATCTGAGAATTTGAAATGAAAGGAAAGAAGACATTAATATCTATATCTTGTTTGTATTTTTAGTAGTATCTAAGTACAATGCTTATCTGAGAACAATGATCTTTCAAATGATAGATGCATATAATAAAACACACAAACACACACATCCCTGAACATATTGTCAAGGGTAGATGTCATTTACACTCCATACTTTCTATAACATAAAATCTGCTGTCTCTAAGTAACATATCTGAGTTCCAAGATGAACGTAAGCTCAATAAAAGGGTTTGGAAAAACAATGCTACAAGTGAATGTGACCCAAAGGATGGAGAGTCCTAAGTATGAGAAAACTAATGCATAACTAATGCAATACTAATGCATAAACAGTGTGCTTCTATATATGAATGCATGTTACAGTGCACACACACACACACACACACAAATGCTACTTATAAGAGAAGGTAGAAATTAATTTTCCCATAATATTTTGGAAGTACTATTTAAATATATAAATAAAATATGCACATATGAAATATTTTTCCGCAACCACTGAATGATCAAGTACTTAAATTCAGTCTCCAAGTAAGGTCCTCAATAAGTTAAAGATGTAGCAAGAAGGATTCATATATCAAAAGAGTTGTGTACTACAAGTAAATAATTGCTAAATGAATATTCCACTTGTCCAAAAGAGCAGAATAAACAACTATGCCTGGAGCCTGAATCAATTAGTAATAAAAATCAGAAGAGGCAGGAAGATTTCATTAAAAAAAAAGATGGCAAAACAAACAAGATAAAAAAAGAAGTCCTTCTGATCCATTATGCTAAATGAAGTAATATTGCTAATATTTGTGTTGTCTTAAATATATCAATAATCTGTAGGAAAGAACATTTTATACTGAGAGAAAGATTAGCATTTTGAGCAGAAAGAATTTTTATGGATTGCATTATAGTTAACTCATTTATTCACTCAATCAAAAAAACACTGATATCAAGAGCTTATAACTTGTCACATATAATGATTAGTCTTAGAAAAATTAATGTCAAAAATGGGAAATATAAAAAACAAACTTTAACTATCCAAACCAATTAGAAAAATATACACACACATTTTGCTTTTCTGAAAAGTTTACATCAGATTTTAGAGTTATTGCCATAGTAACTCAGTACTCAGAAACAATAGCTGCTATTTAAAATAAAACATTCAAAGCATCATAAAAGGCATTAAAAACAATACTATTTTAGGTAAATGAGAAAATTTAGTTAGAGAGCACAAATATTTCTCTATTAAAGATATGAAAAAGTTTCCATTGACAAAATTCAAATGGAAGTGAACTGCATTTCTAGAAGGAAAAAAGCTTCATGTATGACCTAGTCATATAAAACCCTAAACAAGAAAAAAAAAAAGTCACTATCAAAAAATATTTAAAAAGACAGAATCTTTTCATAATTGTTTTTTTACAAGTAATATAACCCCCCTCACTTGCTTTTCAGAATGTGAAAACATAGAGCACAATGTATATAAAACCAGTGCTAATAACATGAATAAACCCTAACAGGAGATAGAATGAAAAGAAACACAAAAATCCTCTACTTGTCCTATATCCAGCATCATATGCCCTGAGATTTCTCCAATACACCAAAAGTAACTTCATATCATTTCCACTTTTTGTGGAATTAAATTATCCATATTCTAGAATTTGTCTGAAAAGAATTATACAGCTTTACGTCAACAATGAAATGAGAAAACAATTTCCTCAATAAATATGTAGTAGGTGAGGAAATAAAACCAGACAGATTGGCAGACTAGCCCAAGGTCACATGGATTACAAAATGCAAAAAGATTTAAAAAACAAAAACAATCCCCCCAAAACTCACAGTCCAGTGTTCTTTCCACTGCATCATATTGCCTCATTCTCTGGAGAGAAAATATTGTACTCCCTGTTCTCTTCTACTCCCTCCCTCACTTTCTTCTTGCCTAAGGGTTACATAATAAGAAAAAAACCACAAAACCACAGTAGGGTCATATATAATCTGTGTGTCTTAACATCTGGAACTTTATATTTAAGGTCTAAAGGTAGACCAGGCAGCATTACACAAAGGAAAAATATTTAATAGATCTTTTCATTTTCAGAGGAAGCATTGTTACAAAGGTCTGTTCCTCTTAATACTCATTATTCTAGTTCCTACTTGCTATTTAAAAAAATGAAAAGCACTATTTGAAAGACCTGAAAAAAGGCTTTTTGGCCTCTAAATACTTAAATGAATCAATGTTTATAACTGCCTTTCTTATAAAAGTTGAATTATTTTCTTTTGTCACTAAAGCTAAACTACAACAAAAATTGACAAGAAAAAGAAAGGAACATAGATTCAAGGAAACGAAAAACAAATAATAGAGGCATTTTGGGATAAACACATTATTGCTATAAACTTTCCACAATCTGCCTTTTAAGAAAAATGTTATATTTTCATCTGTCATAGCAAATACTTTTTTTTTTAACAATGCTGGTATTCAACAAAAGAAATAACTCAGAGTGATCAAGGCACAGTGAGATGCTAATTCATTTCCTAAAAGAACAAATTCTGAATACCCCCTAGGAACCTATTCAAGAAGGAACAGGCAATTTTATACAAGATCCAAAGAAACTGAATGCTTTCTCTTATGATTTTATAAAGTTGTAACCTAAAAACTCTGGGCAAACAGAATAAATGGTACGTAATATATGATCCTTTGAAGTCTGTAAAAAAACAACCACACGGAGAGCTGTCCTTGTTCTTAAAAAGGACCTCCTGATTACAAACTAAACTTATAAAATGTGAATCAGGAAAGATCAACAACAAATCTATCAATTCACTTCTTTTCTTAGGTTGTTCTATTAGATACAATTGGGTTTTCCTTGAACCCTCTGGTTTTCTTTCACATATGGATTCCCAGTATCAGAACTGTTCATCTTTTTGTAAACAAACCCCATCCAAGATTTAAGGGCCAGCTTATATTCCCATTCCTTGAAAAGGTCTTCACAGACTATGCCTACCAATAATGTTGGTTATGTTTTTATTTTCATTATAATAAATGTAGGTACTGGAATATATTCTTAACCTTCTTTTTTTTTTTAAAGATTTATTTATTTATACATACAAGCTGGGGTACAGACCAGAGGTGTGGGGTGGCTAGAGGGTTCACCAGAGATAGAGCAGGGAGCAGAGCAGGCAGATCAGAAGTACACTGCTGAGGGGAGCAGCGGGTGAGGCAGGAGAGGTCTGCCGCACCATGTGGGATTCTCCCCGGCCGGCCTTCGAACTCGCGTCGCCGCTGCCGACAGCTCCACAGTGTAGCGCTTAACCGCTGCGCCACGGGGGAGGCCCCTATTCTTAACCTTCTGTGGAATAAAGTCAAATTTATTTGACTTGGTATTCAATATGCTTTAAAAAATAGCTCATTAGACTGCATATATGTATATAAAAAGACAAGACTGCATATATATACATATATGTATACATACATACATACATATTAATAGCATCATATACATAATAATATTGTATTATTTCCTCATTATCTCATCACCATCAGTGTTCTTTCTGCCTACAATGCCTTTTTATATTTTGCCTAGAAAGCTCTTATTTCAAACTCTATGTTTCAGCTCAAAAGCACTTTAACAAACCTACAGGAATTTTCTGATATTCTTTGACATAGTTAAGTTGCAATATATTAAAGAACACTAATCATATATCCTAGAGAGTAAAATGTTACTATTAGGCATCTTCACCGGCAATGTTTCCATCGATAAATAAAACCTTTGTTAACTGACAAATGAAATACAATATTCATTATTCTAATTAACATTTATGTACTATTATGATTCACTCTGTTGATGTAGCCTATACATTTTCAGCCTGTTTTTTTACTGAACTGGAAAAGCACTTTATGTATTAAAGACATCAATGAGTGATTGCTCTTAAAGTTTTTCTTTTAAATTTCCTTTAATTGTACCATAGTTTATAAAATTTTATGTAGTTAATCAACATACTTTTCTCCATGAATTCTCTAATTTAGAATAGCCTTCCACAACCAGAGATTGGTGATTATTAATTTCTATTTCATTTTACAAATTAATATTTTATGAAAAATATTAAGCTTTTTGGGAGTCAATTTTGATCATTTTAAGTAAAGATAAATTTGTTTCTTTTAAGTAGTTAAGTGCTATTTACAATTTAATACTTCATATTGATTTAGGGCACGCCCTTTACCATATCATGTGCATTTTATAAAGTAAAGCATCTGTGTCTAGGCTATTTATTTTGTTCTAGTGTCACAGTGTTTAATCATTTGAACTATAAAGAGGCCACTTAGTCAATTAGCAAATAATTTCACATAAAATAAACATGAGTTCAAGTCTCAACTTGCCATCTTCATAGCTTCTTATTGCTAGGCACATTATTTAGCCTTAAAAAACACAACTCAACAAAAACAAAGCAAACAATCCAGTCAAAAAAAGGGCAGAACAGCCTAAAAGACACTTCTCAAAAGAGGGAATGCAAATAGCCAACAGGTATATGAAAAAATGTTCAACATCACTTATAACCAGGGAAATGCAAATCACAACCACAATGAGATACCACCTTATACCAGTGAGCATGGCGCACATTAAAAAAAAAAAAATGCGGGCCTCCCCGGTGGCGCAGCGGTTGAGCGCTGCGCTGTGGAGCTGTTGGCAGAGGCGACGCAAGTTCGACACCCGGCCAGGGAGAATCCCACATGGCACGGCAGACCTCTCCTGCCTCGCCTGCTGCTCCCCTCAGCAGTGTATTTCTGATCTGCCTGTTCTGCTCCCTGCTATGTCTCCGGTGAACCCTCTCACCGCCCCATGCCTCTGGCCTGTACCCCAGCTTGTATGTAAAATAAAAAAAAAATGAAAAAAAAATGCAACATCAAACACTGGAGAAGATGTGGAGAAAAAGGAACTCTCCTATACTGCTGGTGGGAATGAAAACTGGTCCAATTAATATGGAAAGCTCTATGTTGGTTCCTCAAAATGCTAAAAATGGAGCTTCCACAGGACCCAGCAATACCATTTCTGGGAATCTGTCCAAAGGTCACAAAAACATTAATCCAAAAGGATACATGCAACCCTGTGTTTACTGCATCATTGTTTACAATAGCTAAGATATGGATAAAAACCCACATGCCCAAAAATAAATGACTGGATCAAGAAGATGTGGTACATATACCCAATGGAATACTATTCAACAATCAAAGCAGATAAGCTCATTCAATTTGCAGCAACATGGATGGAGCTGGAAGGAGTCATGCTCAGTAAAATAAGCCAGAAGGAGGAATATAGGGGAACCAAATAAGAGATCAGGAGGAGAAAACAACAACAACAAAACCAGAACAAAATCTAGCAGGCAACCATACATGAGAGACATTCAGCGAGGGAGGGAGAGGATAAGAGTTCAAAACGGGGGAGAAAAGAGCAGAGGGACCATGGTGACAGCTCACGGGTGAATTGGTGGTGTATAACCTATGGGGAATACACAATAATGTAAAAGATTTAAATAAAAAATAAACAAAAAAAAACTGGAACAAAATTTCATAAAACAAACAAATCCTTTGCCTATAAAGTTTATTTCAATTTATAACATATTTTCATAGGATCAGTTCTCATTCATTTTCAGTCTTAAAATGTTCAGCTTTTGTTTAGAAATACAGCAGGTCCTGCACTTCAAAACTATTCTATTTTTTAAAAACATTTCCACTCCTAGGGATCTGCTGAAAAGACACAAAAACGTTAATTCAAAAGGATGCCTGCACCCCTATGCTTATTGCAGCACTATTTATAAGAGGTAAGACTTAGAAACAAACCAAATGCCCAAAAATAGATGGCAAGATCAAGAAAATGTGGTGTATATACACAATGGAAAACTATTAAGCAATCCAAAAAGATAGACTCATGCCATGCACAGCAACATGGATGGAATCAGAGGGATTATGCTCAGTGAAATAAGTCAGAAGGAAAAATAAAAATATTGGATGGTTTCACTTATAGGAGGAATATAGGGGAACCAAATAAGGGATCAGGGGAAAAAATAATAACTAAAAAAAAAAAGCCCACAACAAAACAAAGCAAAAATAAACAGACAACTATAAATCAGAGACATTCCTAAGGGATGGGGAGGGAGAGGGACCAGATGAGGGCGGGAAGAGCACAAGGGTCTACGGTGATGGTGTAAGGGTGAATTGGTGGTTGAGATTCCAGGGGCACTACACCTGGGAAAGGAAAGCAAACATTGTACAAAAATGAACAATGATGTAAACTATATATAAATAAAAAAAAAACTTTTCCTTTTCTTCATGTAGCTCAATTCTCAATTCTCATTAAAGTTATATTCATCTTTTTCTCTATGACATCTTTTTAATATGAAAAAATAACAATCGCCAAATTTAATCATCACCTTCAATCTTTTTTCAAAATATCACTAAAGCAAAATGTACATTAAAACCACCTAAGATACTGCCTCACACCTATAAAAGTGGACCATATCAAAAATACCAGTAACGGGCCTCCCTGTTGACGCAGCTGTTGAGCGCTGCTCTGAGGAGCTGTGGGCAGCGGCAATGTGGGTTTGAAGCCCGGCCAGGAGATTCCCACATGGCACGGCAGACCTCTCCTGCCTCGCCCACTGCCCCCCTCATCAGTGTATGTCCGTCGTTGATCTGCCTGTTCTGCCCCCCACTCTGTCTCTGGCCAACCCTCTTGCCTCCCCACGCCTCTGGTCTGTACCCCAGCTTGTATGCATAAATAAATAAATCTTTAAAAAAAAAAGCACAAAAATACCAGTAACAACAAGTATTGGCAAGATGTGGAGAAAAATGAGCCCTTCTACATTGTTGGTGGGAATATAGGCTGGTCCAGTACCTATGGAAAACAGAATGGACATTCTGCAAAAGACTAAAAATGGTTTAAGTTCTACCAATTGGTGCCGGTGTGCGCTGTTACCATGATTACAGCTGCTGCTGCTGCTGCTTTTCATCCTACTAACCCTTTAACCACCACGAGTTCTTGTCTAGTGAAACAATAAAAAGGAATTCACAGACTTTTCAGATAAGTAATCAGATAGAAGCAAACCTTGTTGAAGAAAGAAAAAAAAAATATTTAGGAAACAAGAACAAAAGCAAAGACTCCCAGGTGTGATGTACCTGGGAGGGGCAAAGGAAACATTATGGAGTCATGCTTCAGGAATATGTACTTTCCCTAATTACTCTTAAATTCCATCAGTCTCTCTGTGATTGGTTAGTTCTCAGTGGTCTCACTTAATGCACTATTGCGCTTGGAATCTTCAGGCATCACAGGCCTTATCAAAGAATCCCCCATTTTATGCCCTTGTCCAGGTTTGGGGGTATTTGATTAACCCCCTTTGGTATTTGTTGCCCTTAGCTCTGGAGCTTCCCTTATTCCTTTTGCAGCCCTTTTCTTAGAAGCCTCTTTAACTTTCCCCAAGTCCCTGCCTGCACGGTCCCTGAATCTGCCTAATTAACCTTAACTTACTCTAGGACTCAATACGACCCAGCAATTCCAATCCTAGGTATCTACCCAAAGAACACAAAAACAGTAATTATATGGGATATATGTACCCTTATGTTCATATGTACACCTATTAACAATAGTCACACTATGGAAACAATCTAAATTACCAAAAACAAACGAATGGATCAGGAAGTTGTGGAATACTATTCAGCTATCAAAAAAGATAAACTCTTCCCATTTGAGACAACATGTAGGGAACAGGAAGGAATTATGCTAAGTGAAATAAGTCAGGAGAAAGACAAATACTGGTTGGTGTTACTTATATGTGGAATAGAGATAAACAAAACAAAGGATCAAATAAAGTTAAACCAATGATAAATCCTAGAAATCTGACTGTAGAATTGAGGCTACTGGATCAAAAGGGAGAAAGAACAAGGTGCGAAGGGAGCACAATAGACTATGGTGAAGAACTAAAGATGTATTGATGGTGGGTATGGGATGGTAAGAACACCTAGGACTGGCAGCTGGGGAATGGGTGGGATCCTATACTTCTGAATTAAAAGTTGTAAACCAATGTTCCCTCAATAAAATGATAATAATTGGGGGCCTCACTGGTGGCTCAGGGGTTAAAGTCTCAATGCTCTCAAGCTATTGCCAGCATGAGTTTGATCCTTGGCCTGGGAGCTAATCCACATGGCACAGCAGACCTCTCCTGTCTTACATTCATGTAAATGAAAAAAAAATTATAAAAATGCAAATTTTTACATGATTTCAGTGTATATTGAAATGTCCAGGATTGCAACCACCCTGTAAAATGTAGGAATATTGTCCTCCATTGTGTCTAAAATTTAACCCAAAGAGGATCACTAATTTGGAAAAATAAAGAAAACTGTGCTCATAGTATTTCAATTGTGTTGGAAGCCTGTACTTAGAATTTTCTTATTCATGATCATCCTGTATGTGGGCACAAGTCAACAGTTCCATGCTTGAAATTTAAATACTGAACATAATTAATTTACTATACATTATTTAATAGTTCATTTATACTAAGATTAGAGCATTAAACTGATTTTTTTATAAATTATTTTTGTATATATCTTTAAATTGCATTTTCAGAATGAAGAGTAGGTATATAAAGAGTTAATAAAGCAGGTCTCCCTGATGGCATAACATTCTCAGCACTATGAAGCTATCCAGAGCCATTGCACCATGAGTTCAATACCCAGTCAGCGAGATTCCCACATGGCCCAGCAGACCTCTCCTGACTTGCCCGCTGCTCCCCTCAGCAATTTGTTTCAGTCAGTCCACCTGTTCTGGTGCCCACTCTGTCTCTGGTGAATGCTCTCACACACCCTCCCCCTCAACACCCTTGGCCTACTCCCCAGCTTGTGTACATTAATAAATCTTTAAAAAAATTAATAAAGCAAGGTGTTGGATCTTATAGGGTTGATCATTACTGTCCTAGGTGTTTCCATCTAGCTTCAAGGTTTAAATCCACTAATATAGTAGGGATTAATAAGTTTAGTTCTCTAGCCTGGACATCCCCCTGAACTCTGAACTCACATACACAAATGCCTATTTAACCTCACTTCCTAGAATTCTAAGAGGCATCTCAAATTAAAAATATACTAAACTAATTTTATTTAAATATTTTATTTTTAAAGTTTATTTATGCATACAAGAACAGGGGTATAGGCCAGAGATGTGGGGGTTGAGTAAATTTACCAGAGACAGAAGGGGGAGGAGAACAGACAGATCCACTGAAATACAGTGCTGAGGGGAGCAGTGGGCTAAATGGGAGAGGTCTGCTGTGCCATGTGGGTCAGCTCCCACCCTGAATGGGAATCAAATTCACGCCTGCAGGGGCTGGTAATATCTTGATAGTGCTGAGAATTTAACCCCTGTACCACCAGGGAGGCCCCTAAATTGAGTTTTGAATATCCATTATTGCCCCCCCATTCCCAATATGGCACAGTGAATATTCTTCAACTTAGTAAGTGGCAATACTCTCCACCTACATGTTCCCGCTAAAAGCTTTGTTACTATCCTTGATTCCTAATTTTTCTTATAGCCCAGTTCCAATGCAACAACAAGACCTGTTGAGTATGCCTTTAAAATTTATGCCTTTAGGGCCTCTCTAGTGGTGCATCCGGTTAGTGCAGTGCTGTGGAGCAGTAGGTGGCTGCGGTGCAAGTTCGATGCCCAACCGGGTAGAATCCCACATGGCGTGGCAGACATCTCCTGCCTCGCCCACTGCTCCCCTCAGCAGTGTATTTCGGTAGGTCTGCCTGTTCTGTTCCCCACTCTGTCTCTGGTGAACCCTCTCACTGCCCTACACCTTTGGCTTGCACCCCAGTTTGTATGCATAAATAAATAAATATTAAAAAAATGAAATTTATGCCTTTAAAATTTATCCCATGACTGTCACCCGCTGTATAATTAGCAATTCTCTAGTCTGGACAATAGCAAGAGTTTCTCTCTGAACTAATATCACAATTCCCCTTCTTGTTCACCCTCATAATATTCTACATAGAAGCCAAAGTTACCATTTTAATATGTGAATCATACACTAAACAAAATCCTACAATGGTTTTCTGTAATATTTTTAATAAAACTGTACACATTAAATAATTTTATTTGTAGACTTTATAGTAAAGTCCACATACCTACCTTATCCAGCCCATGGGTATACACTCTATCCCCTACATTCCACTCACTCAGTCCCAGCAACACTGTACATATTACTGGTCCTTGAACAGAAATATCTAACAGGTTTGAGGTTTTCAGACTTCCTCTTATCTCTGTCTGAAATGTTATTCCCCATGAATTACTACTCCAGCTTCAATACTCTGTCCAGAGCGCTTTTGCGATCTTTTATCTAGGACAAGCCCAAACCAGGAATGACTGGAATTGAAATTATCTAGGAATTTAATACAGGGAACTAGTGAGTGAGGTGAGGGAAGACCTGAGAAGCCAAACTGAAGAAAGCCAATAAATATAGAGTAGCAGTAAGCTACTACCATCCATAGGGGCTATAGGACATGCAAGGGTATCAGAACTGATAAACCAAGGCCATACGGCAGGAGACAGAATCACAACTGAACCATATCAAAAATTATGATACATCTCCCCCTGACCACTACCAAAATATTTGACTTGTTATCTACAATTTTCACAATTCTTACCTTTTCCTCCTATCTAAATTAGTCTCTTTAAAATTTATTTCAACCTCTCAACTACTAGGTAGTTCACATTAGAACAAAATGAATAACCATTCAGATATATATTTCAAAATCATACCCTTCATCTAAAGTTAAAATTCAAGCCCTCCTTTAACCTATAGTGATTCCCACTTAACTTTTCTATCTCACTTCTCACTATTTCCACACTCATTGTCTCTTTCCCTCTTTCCAATCCCACTGGCCTCCTTGCTGTACTTTGATATTCAAAGGTATTCTGACCTCAGGGACTTTGCACTTGCTCTTTCCATAGCACCAACATACTTCCTGAAATCTTCCTCACTTGAACCCTAGTTACAAACATGTCTATTCAAAAAGTCTGTAACTAAATACCCTATCTAAAATAGCACTATATTCTTACAACCTACCATACTTTATTTTCTTCATAGTACTTATCACTGTCTAAACCATTACATATCGGTTCATTTTTCTGTTTATTGGAGGTTCTACTGAATAGAATACAATCTCTATGAAAGGAGAGATGTCAGTTTCGGTTTTAACTGTATCTCCAGAGACTAGTACAGTGTTGAGCACATAGTACATTTATTAGTTAAAATAATATTAGTTAAAATAATAAATATATATTAGTTAAATAGTTAACTATTTAAATATTAGTTAAAATAATAAATAGTGTAAATGCTATCTTTCACATGACTTACCATTGTAATTTGTGAATCTTAGCAACAACAAAAGTAGATTTCTAGTCATTGCTTTGTAGATGCAGCAGCTGATAAACCACCTTTACTACAGTTGAGATTAAATTATATACCATGTTAGCATGAAGTAAAACATCCAAATATTATTTGCGCTTTTCAAATAAGTCAGTCTGCTTAAATTTATTTTGGATCTCTTCTTTCAGCATGTCCTCTGAAACAGCTCATAATAAACAGGAATTTTTACCTTTTTGCAGCTTCCAAAAGGCATCCATTAGACTCTCTCTCCCTCTCTCTCTCCCTCTCACTCTTGCTCTCTTTCTCTAATCTCAAGTGTAATCCCCTAATTCTTCCACCACCACAGCTCCTATAAACCATCACAATAGTCTGTGTTCTTCTGTCCCCAGTTTTAGTCCCTCTCCCTCCCTCTCCTCTGCTGTGCCTCATATTTATGGTTTGCCTGTGAGTTTTGTCTTTTTTCTGACCCTCTGTTCACTTTCCTTTCATTCCACTTATAAGTAAAACTACTGATATTTTTCTGTTTCCTTCTGACTTATTTGATTTAGCATAATCCCTTCCAGCTCCATCCATGTTGTTGCAAATGGCACAAATGCACCATTCCATGTGTATATATACCACAACTTCTTGACTCATTCATCTCTTTAGGGACATTTAAGTTGTTCCAATATCCTAGTTATTGTAAATACTGCTGTAAAAAACAAAGGAGTGCAGGTTTCCTTTTGAATTACTGTTTTTGAGTCCTTTAGTAAGATTCCTGAGAGTGAATTGTTGGATCATATAGTAGATCCATTTAGTGCTTTCCAGTTTTCCATAGTGGCTGGACCAGTTTGCATTCCCATTAGCAGTGTGAGAGGTTTCTGATAGACAATACTCTTTCCAGAATTTCTTGTTTCTGTTTTTTCCATGTGGCTCATTCTCACAGGTGTGAGGTAGTATCTCATTGTGGCTTTGATTTGCATTTTCCTGATAGTAAGTGTGTTAAACATTTTCTCAAATACTTGTTTTCCATTTGCATTTCCTCTTGGGAGAAGCGTCTTTTTAGCCCATTTTTCATTGGGTTGTTCACTCTTTTTTGTTGAGTTGTGTGAGGTCTTTGTAGATCTTTCATATAAGTCCCTTATCCCTTATATGGTGTGCAAATATTTTCTTCCATTCATTAGGTGTCTCTTCACTTTGGTTAGTCTCTCTTTTGCTGTACAGGAGATTTTTAGTTTGATGTAGTCCAAGCCATTTATCTTCTCCTTTGTTTTCCTTGCTTCTGGAGATGAGTCATCAAAGATGTTTCTTAGGAGTATGTCATGGAGTGTTTTGCCTATGTTTTCTTCTATATATTTTATGGTTTCAGATCTTATATTCAAGTATTTTATCCATTTGAAGTTGATTTTTGTATATGGTGTGAGGCAGCAGTCTCGTTTCATTCTTTTACATGTGGCAGTCCAGTTTTCCCAGCACCATTTATTGAAGAGACTACCCTTTTTCCAATGTATATTCTTTGCTCCTTGGTCATAAACTAATTGACCATAAATATGTGGCTTTATTTCTGGGTTATCAATTTAATAACATTGGTTTGTATGCCTCTTTTCTTTCAATACTATACAGTTTTTAAATTATGACTTTGTAGTATAGTTTGAATTCTGGGGGCATAATACCTCTATCCTTCCTTGGAGAGCTTTGGCTATTTTAGGATTTTTTTTTTTGATTCGACATGAATTTCAGCAATATTATGTTCCATTTCCTTGAAGAATGCCATTGAGTTTTTCTTGGAATTTCATTGCATCTGTAAGTTGTTTTTGGTAGGATGGCTCTTTTAATACTGTTAATCCTTTGGATCCATGAGCGAGGAATCTCTTTCCATTTCTTTGTGTCTTCTTTTTTTTCAAAAAAAAGGTTTATTTATTTATGCATATAAGAACTGGGGTATGGGCCTCCCCGGTGGCGCAGCGGTTGAGCGCTGCGCTGTGGAGCTGTCGGCAGTGGCGACACGAGTTCGATGCCAGCTGGGGAGAATCCCACATGGTGCGGCAGACCTCTCCTGCCTCGCCCACTGCTCCTCTCAGCAGTGTACTTCTGATCTGCCTGTTCTGCTCCCCACTCTGTCTCTGGTGAACCCTCTCGCCGCCCCACGCCTCTGGCCTGTACCCCAGCTTGTATGCATAAAAAAAAAAGAACTGGGGTGTAGGCCAGAGGTGTGGGGTGGTAAGAGGATTTACCAGAGCCAGAGCCGGGAGCAGAAGAGGCGGATCAAATGAAAAACACTGCTGAGGGGAGCAGCTGATGAGGCAGGAGAGATCTGCTGCGCCATGTGGGAAGCTCCCTGGCCAGGGATTGATCATGCTGCAGTGGTTGCAGAGAGGCTGAGACTTCATAGGCTGTGACTTAACCCGTTGCATCACCAGCGAGGTCCTCTTTGTGTCTTCTTTTATCTCTCTTAACAATGTCTTGTAATTTTCCTTGTCTATCTTGTTCACCTCCTTTGCTAGGTTTATTTCCGGATATTTAAAATTTTTGGTACAATTGTAAATGGGAGACTTTCTTAATGTTTCCCTCTTTTAGCTAATTGCTTGCATATAGGAATGCTACTGATTTTTGTGTATTGATTTTGTAAGCTGCTAATTTACTTACCTGTTTTATTGTTGCAATTATTTTTTCTGTGGAATATTTAGGATTCTTGCTATCTATTATCATATCATATGCAAATAATGATAGATTTGTTTCTTCTTTCCCTATTTGGGTTCCTTTTATGTCTTTCTCTTGCTTAGCTGCTCTAACTAGGACTTCCAGTATTACATTGAAAAAAGCAGTGTTTAGAGTGGACATCATTGTCTTGCTCCAGAACCTAAAGGGAAAGCTTTCAGGTTTCCAGCATTAAGAATGATGTTAACTGTGGGTTTGTCACATATGGCTTTTATTATGTTAAGATATGTCCCTGTATTCCTAAGAATTTTGAGGACCTTCATCATAAATAGATGTTAAACTTTCTTAAATGTCTTCTCAGTATCTATTGATATGATCATATGGTTTTTATTTTTCTTTTTGTTGATGTGTCGAATTATATTAACTGATTTTCAGATGTTAAATCATCCATGGATCCCTGGAATAAATCCCACTTGGTTGTGATATATTTTGATGCATTTTTGGATTTGGTTTGCTAAGATTTTAATGAGGGTTTTTGCTTGTGTGTTCATTAGGGAGTTTGGTCTGCAGGTTTGTTTTTTTTTTTTTTGGTATCAGTGTAATATTGGGTTTCTAAAATGTATTTAATAGTATTCCTTCTTTCTTATTTTTTGAAAAACTTTTTTGTAGGATGTACACCAGTTCATCTTTGAACATTTAGTACAGGTCATTTATGAATTTATGTGGTTCTGGGCTTTTGTTTTTTGGGAGGGTTTTGATCACTGTTTCTTATCTGCTGCTTGTAATTGGTTGTTTAGGTTTTTTATTTCTTCTTTATTCTGCTTCGGATGATTGTATAGTTCTAAGAATGTGTCTATCTTATCTAGATTGTTGAACTTTTTTGCATATAAATGAATAACATTATTATAATTGAGTGGGATCATAATCCGATATACAAGGTGTTTCCCAAAAAAAGAAAAGAAAATCTTTAAATATGTTACACATATTTAAAGCAGCGGGCAAGGCAGGAGAGGTCTGCTGTGCCATGTGGGAATCTCCCTGGCCGGCTATCAAACTCATGCTGCAGTGGCTCTGGATAGCTCCACAGTGCAGTGCTTAACCCGTTGCACCACCAGGGAGGCCCCCTATTGCACCCTTTTAATCATGAATGTTAATTATTTCTTATGATTGTTACAAATTATTAAAAGGCATGACCATTACTTTCCAAGATCAAGGAAAAGTTGCTACATAAGACATGTAATCCATTAATTATTACAGGAAACAATAGCAATTTTTAAAATTAATTACTTGTATATATTATGTATATAATGCTTTTGTCATAAAAACCAGACCTTGGAATTAGCTGCTATTTAGACCAAGAAAATAACCAACATAGTAATGTGATGTGACATTATTCAATGGTAATGATGTCTAAAGAAGAAATTAATAAGAAATTTCTCAACAGAATGAGAAGTGAACCAATAGACAAAGATCAAATTTTTAAAGTTAGAAAGCATAACTTATTCTGGAAGTGCCAAAAAATTTAACTCAATTCAAATGGGAATCTACTTTGCATTCATTTGCACCCTCTATCACCAGCATCATTTCAACACATGGATTGTGTTTAAGAGCTTTAAAGAATTTTCGAAACTTAAAGAGTTTTTCACATGCTTAGGAGATGCAATAAAAGAGGCCTCAGTAAAATAAAAGGTTAGACAAAAAATAATAACCATTGATGCTTCCTGTCTTGTATGGAGCTTCTCGGGCACGCTTCAGCTAGGTGGTGATCTTAAAACTGCTCTTTATATCCACACAGGTAAACATATTTTCAAGGAAGGAAAAGTCTCTATAAAATATCTCTAAGTTAGTTTAGAAAATTAAACTTTTGATTTTCAGCTTCTTAAACACCTCTTGGGTATTTCCTATACCTACAGTTCTTAATAATGAATTTTAATTATCTCTTTCAAAATCAAAACCAGTGATCCTTATTTTGGGAGTAATACACTCATTTTTCTTTCCATAACTATAACTTCATTGCTTAAAAAATACTAAACCTCTAAAAAAAATTAAGTGTCAGGTAGGGGTGTAATAATTAGGGTTTTCATTGCATGAATGTTTAATATTTATTTACAAGTCAAAAGATATTTAAAGTCAACAACCAAGAAGGTATATTAATTTAAAAGCATGTGACTGGAACTGAATTCACTAAACAAAATGGTATTGTTTTTCTGTCAAAGGCAGAGTGAAAAAGAAAAGATTAAAACTAGTAAGTGTTTTAAGTACAATAAAGATTAAAATAAGTGATGACACAATCATTTATTTTAATGGACTACTGACAATAGAAAATATCTGTGAAGCAATTCAATAATAAGTAATAAACCATCATGATGTTTCTGCTACCTTGACAAATTAAATTACATCTTCCCTTTAGATATAAAAGTCTTTCAATCACCATTAATTACTGAAGTTAATTCTTACTATATTGGGATTACCATATTGGTATACTTCATATTCTATTGAGATAGAATTTGAACAGAATCCAAATTCTAGTCTAACTTTTCTTAATTCTCTGTAGTTTCCACAAAAAATTCTTAGTATATCATTCAATTAAAAATATATTATTTACCTTTACATTCATGTTTATACATGCACCCTTTCCTTTGAGTATCCAACCTAAACAACTAACCAGCAAACCAACATGCACTGGGCATTCATTTGTCATTCACAGTGTTGCGTCTAGGGGACACAAAATAAACAATGCTTATTACTGAGCACTCTTAATATAGTCTATCTCTCAGATGATTAAAGGGTAACAAAATGACACCAACATCTCTACAAATGAAAATTACCACTATTCTAAGGAGAGGCTGCGCAGTTGGTATTTATACAGACAATGCTATGAGATGTCACATGCAAGCTGGAAGATTTGTGTTATCTCATAATTATGAGTCAATTAGTTAATTTTAAGAGTAAAACCAACCACTAATTCTAAAATCATGTTTTTTAAAAAACGCATTCTCATGTGCCTACATTGTCAGTACACCTTACAATTCGCCAGAAACCTGTGATTTGTCAGCATGGTGAGCAATACACTATTAATAATTACTGATATTCAAGGCATCACAATTCCAAAAATGTATCTCAAAAGAATAAAACATCAATGCCAAAACAGTACAAAGAAAACAAAACAACAACTTGAGAACACATGTACATATCTATGCATTATGGTAGTTCCACTACATAAACCTCCTCAAATTACTTTATCACTAATTATTTTCAAAGCATATATCTTAAAACTCTATGTTCTACATACCTGTCCAGTCTCCTACTATTTTAAGATGGACCCCAAATGTTGCTTTGGTTTCAGTAGGACACTAAAATAAATAAATAAATAGGATCAAATAACTAGGATCAATTCTGAATAATAATTGTATTACCAAACTGTTTCAATTATAAATTTTAGTCTCATATCAAATACTCAAAAGTCAATAGAAAATAGGGACGAACATTCTCAAAATGTACAGATGTTCTCTTAATTTGAAGAAAAAATAAATGCCAACCAGTCAATATACATTAATCTAAAAACATATAATAACATATAAAACAATAAAATATATTATCTAAAGTTGCTAGCATATTACATTTATCTTACAAATCTTGTTTAAGTATCTTTTGAACTGAAATATGTAAGAGGACACAGATTTTAATCACAAAAGATATGGAGACTAATGATTTTAGTGTCTTTTTTCTCCCTACTTGTTATTATATACTTCAAATTCTAACAAATTCCATGGAAAAGGAAAAGTAATTCTCAATGTTATCTGAATTTTCTAGGTCCAGTAAGGAGACAGCTACTAAAAAAGTTCTAGCTAATTTCCTCCCTTAATTCTTAGAAAGGAATTTTTGAGTGAACTGGCTAGAGTATTTGAGGAGGGAAATAATTTGTGATACTGGAGGTATGAAAAATTACCTGTGGCCCCACAACTAAAAAATATTGAAAATACCCAGCTAGCAAAATAAGAGAATGATTTTTAGTACACAATAAGAAAATGCAGACTTTTCCATAGTCCCAATCACTCCCCATCCATAAAAGTTTTGAAAAATGAGTTTATTTTATAACTCATTTGGTAGCGCTAACTATAATTGATTGGAGAGTAATTATGAGAGGCTAAAATTTACATATAAAAAGATCATGCAAAAATATGAATTTGTTTAATAATGCTGATTTATAACCTGCCAGAGATCTTATACAATATATGGAATAAGCACACCTTTTAAAATTCACAAAATCCTCAATTGTGAAAATACATCTAACTGAAGATTTATGGATGATGGGTCATTTATGTGTGGCTCTGTGCCAAGGGCAGTACTAGTACTTCCCAAAATCTCACAATAGCCCTGGAGTTGTTTGTTATAGTTAAGGAAACTGAGTACTTAAAAGTTAAAAATATTAATTTGCCCAAGATAATACAACCACAAACAAGACAAAACAGAGTTTAGACCCAGGGTTATCTGACTGCATAGTTCTTAACTATGGCAAATCACGATCTCCACTAAGGCAAAGTTATAGAAAATGGGTGAGGGCTGCAGGAGAAATCAAATGTAGTAAGAGAAAAATGTTATTTGTTGAAGATTAATAGAATCAGCATGCAACAAAATAAATTAAGGGGAACTAAGGCTAAAGTTAAAATACAGATGAAAGAAAATGGCAATGGGTCTGAAGGTCTTTGTTATAGCTAATGGGTTATATAAAGCAAGTCTAAGAGTCTCAAGCTCACTGTATTGATCAATCAATATAGGTTACAAAAGGCTACTATAAAGAAAGGAAAGAAAGGAAATAAGGAAATCATGGAGCTATGAAAACAATTCATGAAAGCTATCTTGGAAATTAATGAAAACACAAAATAAAAAAGCAGGCATTAGTCATTAATCATTTGCTCATAACAAATTATAAAAGAACTAAAAAGCACATGTTCTAAAATGTTCAAGACTGGGAATTACAGAAATTTCAAATTATCTGCGATTAGTGCACTGATATCATTATGACTGCTAATAGTAGTACAAAATATGAAAATAAAGTGAAACATTATAAAAATATTCACTAAATATTATTTATCATTTTAAATGATATCTCATTTATAATTGTAACTTTAATATTAAATCCACAAATTTATTCTGGTTTTTGTAACTCTGAGTTCAATCAGTTTTTTCATTATAAAATCTGCCAATAAGGTGATGTCATCTGTAAAAAACACCTGCATTTTCATTCCATAAGACTTCAGGCCAGAGCTTCTATGCAGTAAAAACTGTAACTCACAAGAAACAAAGAATCCCAAACAATTCAAGTTACCAAGTGCCCACATTTTGCTTGATATTTCGCTCATTGTGAACCAAATCTTAGGTTATGAAAAGAAGATTTAAAACAAGAATATAGAATAATAAGCAAAAATCCAATCTTCCTGTCTGACTATGCATCTGGCTTGATTTAATCTCACAATATATTCTGAAAGAAGATATACATTTTGCCAAATATTCATCTACATTCTATTCTTTCAGTGCAGACATTGTTAAGGATAATTACTTATGTCATTTAACATACTCTCAGGTTTTACTTGAGACTATAAACCACTGAATTCTAAGTGTTGGCCAAATGTACCAGTATAGCTTTTAAGGCTGGTCAGGTAATTTTCAATGGAAAAACAAACAAACAAACACAACATTGATTCTCTCAAACTTTTGTGAATGATGCGTTTATAAATTACTGATACTTCTACAAACTAAGTAGAATTAAGAACACAGATTTTTACAAAAGCTTTGCCCAATTCTACCACTTCACACAGGATGGTTTCAGTATGCATGGCTGAAAACAATGACTGAAGAACTTAGAATTACATCTTAGTAGCTTCACACAAAGAATGTGCAGATTCACTAATACAGTTCAAAGTGTTGTGCCATGATTATTTCATGATTTCTCACTATTTTTAATAGTGTTTGGAAATGTTCTCAAAGAGAAGAAACAACAAAACATTGCTATCTATGCAATCCTGCTTCTTCTATAACATTAATAAAGAAATAGGCTTTAGTGATAACTTTCCAGTTAAAAAGGTTTCTGGGAAAGAAACTTGCATCAAAAGAAAAAAAAAGACTCCTTGCTGAATGGGAAAAAATGCCTTCACATAAAATGTCCAAGAAGGGGTCAATATCCAAAATTTATAAATAACTCATAAATTTCAAAAAATAAAAAAAAAATTAAAATGGACAGAGGACCTAAATAAACTATCTGTTCTGCAATAGATACAAATGGGCAGAAGCAACATGAAAATATGTTTATCATCTTTTGTCACTAAAGAGATGCAAGTCAAAATAACAACAAGGTATCACCTCCCACCTGTAAGGACAGCTATTATTCTAAACACAAGAAACAAATGTAGGGGAAGATATGGAGACAACCTGTAATACTGTTGATGGGATAAATTGATGCAGTAATTCTGAAAGGTAGTATGGATCTTCCTCAAAAAATAAAAGTAAAAAGAGGCTATACTATCTTATTATCCCACTTCTGGGTATTTACCTGAAATACAAAAGCACTAATTCAAAGAGATA
>PVIJ01009823.1:0-64335 GCA_004024925.1 Scalopus aquaticus | reverse complement strand
CCCACCCCGCCCCGCTGATTGTCTCTCTCCTATTTGGTTTCCTTATAGTCCTGTTATAAGTGAAACCATTCGATAGTTGTCTCTTTCTTTCTGGCTTATTTCACTGCATATGATCCCCTCTAATTCCATTAACTCCATCCATGTCGCTGCAAATTGCATGTGTTTATCTTCTTTGAATGCTGAATAGTATTCCATTGTGTATATGTACCACATCTTCTTGATCCAGTCATCTATTTTTGGACATCTGGGTTGCTTCCACACCTTTGCTATTGTGAATAGTGCCGCAATGAACATACGGGTGCATGTATCCTTTCGGATTAGTGTTTTTGTGTTCTTTGGGTAAATTCCCGAAAGTGGGATTGCTGGGTCGTATGGAAGCTCCATGTTTAGCAGTTTGAGGAATCGCCATACAGCTTTCCATAGTGGTTGGACCAGTTCACATTCCCACCAGCAGTGTAGAAGAGTTCCTTTTTCTCCACATCCTTTCCAGCATTTGTTGTTGCCTGTATCTTTAATGTGTATCATCCTCACAGGTGTGAGGTGGTATCTCAAAAGTCACTTCTCCAAAGAAGAAAAGCAATTGGCCAATAGATACATGAAAAAATGCGCAACATCACTTATAATCAAGGAAATGCAAATCAAAACCTTTTTATCTCTTTCTGATTCTGTCTTTCCAGCCACCCATCCATCCAGCCATATATCTTACCTAGAACTATATGTATCAAAGACTTATTGGGAAAGATAAGCATATTAGAAGTTCTTCAAACAGCAATTGGAATTTATTAGCTCCTATACAAATATTAGTTTCTGTTTAATTTGTCATTTTGTTATGTGCAAAATAACGTCAGTTTGTTGATATGCAAAACATCTAAGTAGACTTCTCACACTTTGGCATGTATGAGGATCACCTGGAAGCTTCTTAAACGCAGATTCCTGTTTACCATCTCAGAAATTCTGATTAAGTAGGATTGGGAATAGGTCTGGGAATGTGTATCTTTAACAAATATCCATGAATAATGGGTGCTGCTGGCCCATGAATACATTGTAGATGTTACTTATCATTCTAATAGATATCAAGCAAGTTTCATCTCTTGGGCCAATTCCAAGAGAGTTCAATCAGGGCTGTTAAGAAGATTCTGATATTTCTAATCCCCAAATCTGTATTTTCAATCCCCACAAAAATAGAGCTGGGAAAACTGAAACACTTTCTCTGGTGTTAGATAAAAGTCTGTTTTCCTTTTGGGTTTAGGATTTTTTCTTTTCATAAATACATGAAACATCATTCTCTCATATGTCATTCAAGTGAAGTACTGAGCACATATATGAGTAGAGATCTATGTAATTGTAGAGTCACCTCAAATATAAATCAAGTACATGTGCTCATAGTATTCTTCAATAATTTGTTATCAATTGTTCTTACTATAGAACTATTTTATGTAAAAAGCAACACATATCAACTAAGGTCTAATGATTCTTGTCTATCCCCAGGTTTTACATTTATTGCACATCCAATGCTTGGCTAGACTTCAATATTAGACATCCTCATTCTTTACTTGTAAGGCACCAGGGTTGTTTTTTAGTAAAGATTTCTTTCTTTTCTATGTTCATTATCAACTTTATGTATACCCATGCATGATTCCCTCATTTCAAAGAAAAAACTTATTATAAAGCATTTCAGTTCATTGATGAATTGCGTGTATACTAGGAATAATTTATTATGACTGCTTAATAAAGCAATGACTGCTATAAAAATTATTTCTCAAAGCTCTAGAGAATTTAGTTAGTGTAAAAACAGCAGAAATTGAACCCACACCCTGAGTGTTGTTTTGTGTATGAAAATGGATAATCAAAGTCATTTGGAAATGTCATTCTTTCTATTCCTTTTATTTTGGGAAATGATTTCTTGAAATAACACTTATTTGTATTGATAGACATTCATATGGCACTTGCAAAAGGAGTTTCAAGGATAGAACAATCAGTTGTTTTTAAACTTTCTTATTATTTTGGACAACTCATATTGTCATGAGCACCGTGGAGGGAAATGTCTTGGTATTTATTTTCCTCTGCACCTTACAGAGCTGTCATTGAGATCAAAGAGATTCCTGTGTGAGAAGGAGGTCCACAGAGTACAGTGTGAACAGGTAACTGATGCCAAACAGGCAGGGGAGTCTGATTGTGGAGACCAATCTTAAATCCACCAAAAATATCATCAACTGATTTACAGAAACAAAAATCACATGATTATAGAGTTTTGAAGCCCCGTGGTACATTATGGAAATCCTAGCCTGACATTTTTATTTCACAATTGATTATACTAAAGGAGACAGAGAATCCTAAGGCCACAAAGACAACCGCAAAAAATGTTTATTAAAATAATCACACGTCATGTTACCATGGGTCTTGAGCCAAACCAAAATTTTCCAGAATAAAAATAAATGACACGTTCACTATTAAGCAGTCACTTACAGGGCAAGATGCTAAATGAAGAAAGAAAAACAAGAATCAAGAATATTTTGCCAAAAAAAAAGGGAAATCAAATTTGTCACCATGCTGCTTTTACTTATGTCTACAAGTAGCTTAAGAATGGAGCAGAGGCCACTAGTTGAACTCTGAGTTTAGGCACAGCTTCAGGCCAAGCTTCCCTATTGGAGGGACCTCAGGCTGTGCTCTGTCAAAATGTACAATAAACCTACATTTATATTGAAACAACTGCATCTAAAAACTACATCTATATTAAAGCATTTATATCAAAGAAACTGAGGGTTTGAGGGTCAATGTCTTCATTAGAGACAGAAACCATTGGAAAAATTGGGAAAGCCTGAGACATAGTCTCCCAGGAATGATTTTGTTTCACTGGGAGAAACGCATATTTCCTGACTAGGTTTCATAGGCTTCCCTGGGCTCACTCACCCACAGTAACCTTGGAAACACACATTTTCCAGAGGGAACTCTGCCTGCAGAATATTCTGGGAGCTAGCAAGGGGATTGCCCAGAGCTTGCTTTGAAATAGCTCCCACAGACTCATGAAACAGTCTCCTCCTTTGCTTGGGCTTGGCAGCTACTATGTAAACTACAACCACCCCTAGTACCTATGTCCAAAACCCCATCCCCCCAGCCACTCTAATCTTGTCTGAGCCTCAATGCTAAGATTTCAACTAGACTGCAGCTGAGGGCTCAGTTGCAGTTTGAGACTTCTGGGAAAGCATGTCAGTGGAATTTGCATTAAGCAGACAGTGATTGCAGATCCCTCCCTCAGCTCAAGCAGCTACAGTTTCCTGGGAGAGTTTTGCCCTTGGCAAAACTGAGCAGCAAATTCTACAGTTTCCTGGGAGAGTTTTGCCCTTGGCAAAACTGAGCAGCAACTTCTATACTTTCTGTCTCCCTAACTCCACACTTTACTCTTGGGCCACCATCCTGTGTTGCTTCTTGAGCTCCAGTCATCCTGACTGGTGATGAGGCTTCAACCAACGTAACAAGAGAAAGCACATCATCCAAGGCCAGCACCCTAGGCCCAGGACCCTGAAAATATCAATTCTAACATAAGATCATTACAATAGTACTGAGAAGGAAATCTGTTTCACTTAATCTATAAAAATAAATACAGAACACAAAACATAGTAAGGAGGCAGAGTAATACACCCCAACCAGTGGATCAAGACAAAACCCTTGAAAAAATATATCTGGAGATTATTCCATGCTCCATGATTCTATATCAGCATATATAGGTATATTTCTAATCCACTACAGTGTTTCCCTTTAGATCACATAACATATTTAACCTCTTATTGAAGAATATTAGTTGTGTCCATTTTTTGTGCAATTATAAAAGCACTGCAAACACTGTGGCTTTGTGTGTGTATTTTTGAATACATAAGAAAGTATATCTAGAAATTGTGGGGTTCAAGGCAGTATTTATAAGTTTTGGCAGCAATTTCCAAGGCTATGTTAACAATAAAAACAAGGATTTAAATGTGATTTGTATTCTTTTTATTTTATTTTTACCTTTTACAAACCTACCTTTTGCAGTGTATAGGTGGAGATTGTGAATATTTTTGAACACTCTAAACTATAGTCAGAATTGTAATTCATTCTCTTTCCTCACTGTTATTTTTAATATTTACCCATTAAATTTCATCTTTTTCATTTCAACCATTCAACCAATTTGTTTGTTAATGCCATTATTCATTGCACCAGCCCCCACCCCCTCAACCCTGTGCTTGTGCCCTCCTTTAAATCACAACAGTTGTCTGTCTTCATTCAACTTTCTGGTCACGGTGAGCAATGGTCAGGACCCACCCACTGTAGATACTGTGGCCCCACCCATTCTGACAGAATAGCAGCGTAGGCTCTTAGTCCTGGGCTTGCTCTGAGGCATGGCTGCCCTTCTCTGAGCTCTGAAACATACTTAAGAGAACTCTCTTGCATGAGAGCTATAAATGGAGATGTTTCTCTAGTATTTAAATGAGCTTTGTTCACTCCCACCTCTCACCCCTCATGTTGCCTTCACATGATTGTTGTCAGCTGTATAATCAATCCTGGTGAGTCATATCTTAACTACTAAGAGAAAGGAGATGAAGGAAAAGCTAAAGGAACTGGTTCCTAATTTAGTCTATAAAATACACAGACTAAAGAAGAGAAGTTCCAGGTTTGTTTTTCTACCAACTAATACTTGAATTTTATAGTGACACCTGATTTATCAAACACAATCACAAAAATTTTTTTCTTTCCTTTAAAGTATATAAATAGTAACTTTACTTATTGAAAAATAAAACTGATAAAATTGATCATCAGTTGAATGAACTTAATTCAACCCCCTTTGACTTTCTCTTCACTTACCATGTTCATCTTGTTTTCATCTGCAGAGGATTCAAATTTATTCTAATTCCTTAGTATATCTTCCCAAACATTTTTTATTGGGGTTAGCTGGATAGCTATATCCACAGAGCAATGTACAGAGCACAAGAGATGTTCAAGTCCATCTCCAAAGGACAAAAGGGTGGGGTAGGCAGGAAGTTATGTACTTCTTTAAAATCACAGTATGTCTAGACTTATGCCCAAATACACTGGTTCATGATAAAGTGGTAAGTAGGACTTTTGTGGAAAAATATATGGTAGAGAAAACAACGCAGAAGCTTACATCCTTTGAAAACTGGACATTGCATAGGACTCAGGAATTGTCTAGCCACAGGTTGTTTACATGTGGTCTGAGCATTTTTTTAATGTGATCCTGTACTTAAGAGTATATAGGTTCAGCCAGAAAAGAGAAAGATGAACATCAAAGTTGCTGCAATGCCAGAAGAAAATTATAGGGTGGTTCCATGTTTAAAAGATCACTAGTTTTCACTATTGGCTTAGGGCAATGAATTATCCATAAATAAAAGCCTTAGAGACCTCTGACCAAAAACATACACTGTGTTTACAAAAAGTACAAGTTCAATGAGTTGTCACTCCTGTCATGAAAGATCAAGCGTATTCAATTAGGAAAAAGAGTTAGAGGAACTGAAGACACTGAGGTAGCTTCAGAAATACGTTGCCAACACATTCTGTAGTTTTCTTTCCAATAGTGATGTATTTCTGTTACAAAAAGAAAACAGGAAAAAGCTTGTAATGACTAATTTTATTTAGAAAGGTCTATAAAAAATGACATTTATTGCTCGCTTACTTTGCTGGATGGACACTTTACTAAGAAATTTATATGTATCATCCTGTATAAGCTTCACAATAATTCTAATTATTGGTTAGTTAAGGCTGTGACAAATTAACTTGGACACCCAGCACAATTAACACAAAAGTTTATTTTGATAGGTAAATTTACAGGGTGATCATCCTCGCCATCCAGGTTATTCCCACAGGAGGCAGCTAATGATTAAACAGAGCTAGAAAATTCTTTGGACTAGAAATGATACATATCACTTTTATTCACAGGCCACCAATTAGAAAATGTCTAGGCATAACCAAAAATTAGCTTGTAAATGTGAAGGAGCACATGAATATTTAGTGAACTTTAAATGTATTTTTCAGATTCTATGGAGTAGACATTGTCTCCATCTAATCAATGAAGAAACTAAAGTATATCTATAAATTCTAAACTAAGGAGTAAATCTGGAATTCAAACCCTAAACTACAAATAGCCTTTCAATCTGGGAGCCATCTTTGTTTTGTGAATGGTGATAATGGTGCTATATTTATTTTTAGCTTACATAATGATATCTGCATAAGGAAAGATCAGCAAATGAACTGACTATGGTATAATAATATTTTTTTCTTGAGTCGTCATTTGGTTATTTTTTAACTCCTCGGTGAAATTATAACTGATAGAGTCCTATAATGTTAGCTCTGCAATTCTAAACACAGAACTTGTCATACATACTCAGTAAATATAGATGTTCATTGGTTGATTGAAAGACTTTTCAGCCTCCCATTAATATTTTCCATTTTATCTAGTTATTTGTATTTTTCCCTTCTAATGTCTGCAGAGGGAGAGATAAAATATTTTGAAAAAAGGCAAAGGCCTTTCCAGAAAAAGGAAGAGATTGATTTATTTTCATTTTTCTTGGCTTGATTGATGATTTTCAATTTGGGCAAAGAAAAGAACTTTAAAATCATTGAAGGATGACCAACGTGCCATAAAATACAGCAAAGAAAACATTGCTACCATTTTACCACAATTTGACTATTGTGTTCTTTTTAGCACATTATTTTCTTTTTCCAGTATAGTTATAATTTTGCACAACTTTTTACCAGATTTCTTCCTCTGCTTTTTTATATAGGTATATATTTTTTATTTTATAGTTTTTCATATCCTTCAGTTCTCTTATTTTGTCTTTTTTATGTCTTCCTCTCTACTCTGCTCTATTATTTTATGTTGTAATGTCTCATCTAGTGTTTGTTTTTTCTTAATTGTTCCTTTTTTCCCAGTTGTCAAGTTGTTTTCATTTAACAGCTTTAAATGGACCTCTTTCCCTAAGATTCCTAAAAATATTCTTAGTACCGATACTTACTTGGTTCTTATGGTCTTTATTCCCAGTCTATGTTTCTCTTCTTTTTTTTTCTATTATGAGTTAAAGATTTATGTTATTCCTAAGATGATAAGGCTATTATTATTATGCATAAACCAACCTTCCAAGAAGTTGGGACTCTCTGGGATTCTGTTAGTCCCAAGGCCCCTAAAAGTAATATGTCTTAGTAATAGGACTTCATGCAGATGACAAAGTAGTCAAGAATATACAATGGAAAAATGAAAGTGTCTTCAATAAATAGCTTGGGAAAACTGAACGTTCATAGGTAAAAGAATAAAATAAGCCACTATCTTATACAAAAATGAATCAAAATGGATTAAAGATTTGAATGCAAGGTCTGAACCTTAGTATTCATAGAAGAAAACGTAGGCAATAAGCTACTTAGCACTGGCCTTAGCAATGTTTTTATGAATTCAACATTAGCGACAAGGGAAACAAAAGCAAAAGTAAGTAAGTGAGACTATATCAAACCAAAAGGCTTCTGCACAGTGAAAGAAACAATCATCAAAATATAGCAAGAACTTATATAACTCAACAACAACAAAATAACCTAATTAAAAAATGGGCACAGGATTCAAATAGTCATTTTTCCAAAGAAGATATATGCATGCCCAATAGGCACATGAAAAGATGTTTATCATTACTAATTATTAGGGAAGTGCAAATCAAAGCTGCAATGAGATCTTACTTCATATCTGTTAGAGTGGCTATTATCAAAAAGACAGGAAATGAGTGTTGATAATGTGAATAAAAGAGACATATGTGAAGGCAGATGGGGTGTGGGCATGGGGTGTGGGCATGGTGGATTGATGGAGGCAATAATAATAATAACAAATTAAATTAAAAAATAGTTAAAAAAAGAAGTAAGGGAGAAGCTAAGTTGCTTTATATTTTAGCAGAATCAAATTTGAAAAGTTGCAATTTTGTAAATACGTTCCTTATTGGGCGTGTATGTTATTTTCATCAGTGGGATCTGGAAACCATGAATCTGGGTATTGCTGCAATGCCCTTTGTGCAATGAAAGTTAACTGATAAATATTAATTATTAAGTTGTGTTCATTTCACAAATAACAGAACCACTATTTTAATACCACACACAAATTAATTAAACTGCATTTTGGCTTTATGTGTTTCTGTTGAGGTTGCCAATTTAAAAAAGAAACACTTAAGCAATCTCTGGTGAAATAATTATTTGGAAAGCTGAATTTTCACTTAACTGTACACAATTAAAATGAAAGAGAGTTGAACAAGACCACCTCCCTATACTTGTATAAACCCCTTGCATCTGGCTAAAGTTATGAAAAAAATTTGTAAGTCTGGGAAACAATCATCAAGCAAAGTATTCTTCTATTTGGTAAAGACATCAATTATTAAAAAAAAATGAACACAACTTAATAGATTCCTAAAAATATTACCTGACATATTGAGATGTCAATTTCAATTCTACTCCTGGATGTTTATCCAAAGAAAATTTAAAAATTAATTTGAAAAATATGTACATTCCTGTGTCTATAGCAGAATTATTAATAATAATCAAAACATAGAACCAACCTAAATGTCTATCAGCAGATAACTGAATTAAAAAAAACTGTAGAATGTATATTCAGTGGAATACTGTTCAGCCATAAGGAAAATAATGAAAGTTTGCCATTTGTGATAACATGGATAGACCTTGAGGGAATTATGCTAAGTGAAAGAAGTCAGATGGAGAAAGATAATTACTATATGATTTTACTTATTAAGCAAATGAGTAAATAAAACATAAACAAACTCTTAGATACAGAGAGCATATTTGGTGGTTACCAGAAAGTAAAGAGGGTGGGGAGTAGGTAAAATGGGTAAAGGGAGTTAATTGAATGGTGATGGATAGAAACTAGACTTTAGGTACTGATCACAATGTAGTGTACACAGACAATGAATTAGCATGCTGTGCATTTTTGTTATATAATGTTATAAACCAGTGTTAACTCAGGAAAATATTTTTATTTTTATAAAAAGAAAAACTGGTGGACTCAAGAGCCAGGCTACCTTTGTTTCATCTCTGTTCCTTCACTTAACCCTATATATAGTTCCTCAGTTATTAAGTTCCTATGTAATTATATAGCTTTGATTCCTTATCTGTATGATGGGGACAATAATTATACGTAATTCACTGGATTGTAACCAGGATTAGATTAGTTAATACATGCGAAGTATTGGCAGTGATTGGCACATAGTAAGTACACAATAATTATGCATAAAATTTATATTCTTTTCTATAAAACTTCCTGTTTTTCGTATTTACTCTATATTAATATTTCACCCACCATCTTCCAGTCACTCAGGTTGTAATCTTGATGTCATCCATTGAAATGTGAGCTGCACAAGGTTTATGAGTGTGCCTGTCTTTTCTACTATTCTGTTGGCAACATTTAGAGTGTGACTCTAGGTGAGTGAATATCTCTTCACTAAATGAATGACTCATAATTATGCCCTCTCATCCTAACCCTTAACTCTTCAGGTATCAAAATCTATTGATTCAGCTTCTATTTCACTTATTTTATATCTTCTTTATTCACTGTCTCTTCTCTAACTCATATTTTTGTTTCCTTTCAGTTAGCTACTATAAAACCTTGTAACTGACCTGACTGAGTCTTTTTTTTTCTTTCCACCCAAGTTCCTCTCCTTGCTATTCTCCTTTCCTTCCTTCACACACACACACACACACACACACACACACACACACACACACTTACACACACACACTCACCCATATTTCTACCAGACACACTGTCACTACATTTACTTTATTAAAATAATTCTGAATCAAATACAAAGTCATTAAAAAAGAATCAAGACCATTTAGGATATCACTCTAATCTGCTTCCCAGTCTTGGATCCTGAACTGGGCCAAAAAACTAAAGTAGAAATACATACAGAGAAGCATGTGTTCATAACAGTAGAGTAACAAAAACATAGTGAAAATGCTTAGTAGTGTATTATGAGTACATCTGGGAAATGTTTGCATTTACAGACAGCTCTGGATTGAACCTATAGAGGAGGATAGAACTCAGATAATCAGGACAGTAAAAGATGAGTATACTAAAAAGTCCAAAATAACATGCAAATATAAGAAAGCCGTGAGCATATAAATGGACCAGTAGTAGATTTGAGATATTTAAAGAAAGCAGGTTAGGAAGTATGAGACCTAAACTATGAATTTGGTTTTCAGAAGAGAGATACCTGAAGAATCAAGTAACATGTCAGAGGAGGAATTTACTGATCTTAGTGGTAAAGTTAGTATCAATTTAAAAATGGAGAAAAAAATTAAGATGATTTTGAATTAATGGAAATATTGATAAATATGGGGCTATGTTGAAGGAAATCCATTTGTTGTAAAACAAAAAACAAAAAACAAACAAAAAAAAACAGATAAGCACAGACTCTGAACTGTTAAGTTCCAAGAGAAAAGGGCTCCAATTAAGATATCCAAAGAGAAACCTTGAGCTCAAATGAGTATTATGGATTGAACTACGAATTTTGAAGATATCTAAATACAGGGGATTGTTGTGACCATGAAAATAGAGGCCCTGAGAAAGAATTTAAGGTAGATTTTACCAAAAAAATGTATCAAATTTGAGGACTTAAAAGACAAAAGTAATCCATTGTGAAAGATCAATAGCAGTAGAAAGAGAACACCGAGAGCTATTTCATCCAGAACTTTTAAAGGAATAATCCACAATTTCAAAATTATTAAATAAAAGTGGAAGAGAAGCAGCACTGGATAAATCATAGATTAAAAATCTTGTGGTAACTTTGAAGAGAACAGCGTACACAGAATCTAAACTGTTCATTTATTCTGTCACTGCTGAGCATCCGACTAACTTACAGGTCCTGAACTAAATGCTAGAATCATAACAGGACCAAAATAGGTGAGGTCCCTAACTTCAGATATCTCACTTTAGATGTGGCACTCAAGTAACCACATACTTAGAATACAACATGGTAGGAGAGGGTAAAAGTAAAGGAAGGTTCATAGCAAAAGGAACCCATAGAAAGACTTAAGGAAGTGTTAGTATTATGTTGTGTTGTTGTATTGGGTTTGGTTTTGTTTTTGAAAAGATGACCATGTTACACAATGGAGGATAAATTGCAGTGATTTGAGTGTTTTATTCCTGAAAGTGAGGGGAAAAAAGTAATCGAGAAAGAGGAAAATATGTCTCAAAAAAATATGTCTCAAAGACCCTGAGACAACGAAGGACATGGAGGAGAACACAGTTGAAAGAAAGGACATCGATAGAGGTCAGATTATGCAAGATCTTGTGAACTGAGTTAAGGATTTTCAGCTACTTTGTCAGGAGACTAATGAGTATCCTTTAGAGAAAAAAATTGACACAGTTGGATTTTGAGTTCAGAAATATTCCTCCAGATTCAGTGTGACAAAAGTTTTGCAGAAGAGAAGAAAGGGGGTGAGACAGGATGAGAAATGATGAAAGGAAAGTCCAGTAACTGAGTGAGGGCAAGTTTTGGTTGTATTTGAGAAAAGATATGTGTTTACTAAAAACTAAATATTTCATAGTGTTTCATAGTGTTGGTAGAGAGCCCATTATATTGTCAACAAAGATTAACATGAATTTTTTCTTCTCTTTGGGCCCAGTTAATGTTAGGCAACCTAATGCACAATGGACTAAGTCAACAAGTACTGTAAAATACAAAACTTCTCTGGGGAAGGGTGGGGGAAAAAATATAAAACTTTTATTTTAACACTGCCAAGTGGCTTTGGCGGGTTATAGCTTTAAGCATGCTTTGGAGTTTGAAATTAGTATGACAGAAGGAGATTGTGAACCCTCACAAATAATAATTACATTGAAACTGCTCATCTTTAGCTCCACCATCGAAAAATAGATTATCTAATAGCTTTTATCAGGAATAAAGGTCCAAAACTGATTTGGGAGAGAGAATAAGAATGGCAGGTAGAGCTAGATCCCCAGAGTTCCAGGATGGAATTGGAGGTATACTAGTAGAGAACATTGATCATCAGATGTTGGTCATTTGAATGCCTTAAAGATCCCACAATATAAACTCAAATATCTAGGAATATAAATATACAAAATGATGATGGAAGGGATCTTTGATTAGTTCACTAATCCGTTCCTGGATTAATAGATTTAATAAATGTTAGTTGGATGAATGACTGAATTTATTGATAATAATTGACTACCAGAACATATCCAGGTAAAGAAGCAAAATTACTGGAAAAAAGATTAGAAGAAGAATATATTTCTTTAGCTCTAATTTTGAAAGGTAGTGTTATGGAACTAGCTTAGAAATGGAGACTTAATAGAGAGAACGGACCCAAAAGGAAAAAACTTTTTGAAACAATAATGTATAGAATATGAATGTATCTCAAGATCCCACAGTTTATTGGCACATTTTTCCCAATCTGTTAGGTCAATACACAATATTGCATATATTTAACCTAAAAGAGACAGAATATCTTCCTTCACAGCACCATGGATGAAAAAGATCGGCTTTAAACCTTAGCATTGTACTTCAACGTACAAAGCCTGTTGGGAGACATTTGACCACATGCAGTCCAATTCAAGATTAACTGTTGCAATACACTCTAGATATAGGACTTACAAACACTAAACAATAATCTACATTTCTTTTAACCCCTTACATTTATGGATACCTTTCCTTCTTGTTACCTCATTTGCCGGTTGGAATAAATGTATTGGCAAGACAAACGTACTTCATAGATGAGTAACCAATGCTCAAAGGCATACAGATTTTACTCCGGACTAACTGATTAAAGGCCAAGTTGAGACTAGAATTTAGTGTGTCCAATTCAAAACAGCACTCTTTCCAGCACCCCACACAGACAAGTCTAAAACCACAATTGAGTCACACTTGAGAGCGTGGCTAGGGCTCATGTTGCACAAGCCTTCAGTCTGGTCATTGAAACGCCACTTGGCTTCAGTGCAGTTTCAGCCCAGTAACCTAATGCTGAGTCTCAGAGTTCATTGTGGAACTTTTGGTATAAATCCTAAGGCAAATGTTGCCCTTTTCCAGAACAGTAGGCACTGGCATCCTTTAGTGTGCATTTTATTTAGGGAAAGTAATTGCTGTGAGATCAAGACACAACATCCTAGCTATAGACTCCATCAGTTTTCTTTCATAATGCTGATTCTGGGCAAAATCATTGGGAGAGTTCAGGCAATTTAGCTTTAGATGGACAACATAAAAAACTGCAAGTAGCTCCTACAAAAGTACTTTATGAAGGACTTAAAAATTACTATCAATCAAAAACAATAAACCTATTTTTCTGTCCTATTATGTGTCCCAGAAAACTGATTCAATGTGATATTTGAAAGGAAAGCCTGCCTTATCTTGTATATTAGATTTTGATCAAGGTGCTTGATTTTCCTGGGCCTCAGTTTCCTTATGAGTTTAAAAAAAAAAAAAGATCTCTTCCAAATCTGTGATATTGTCATTTGGGTATTTTAAACATTTTTAAACATTGAGATTTGATTGGGTATTTTAAACATTGAAAACTTGAACACTGGGAATATCTAGAGCAGACAAATGAGTCATAGAAATACTGAATCGTGTTAATACCTGTCAAGGCTCGGTTTAGTAGAAATATATTTGAAGGTATATCTTCTCATATCTTTTTTTCCACTCTGAAGTTTCTTGGGTCTTTATTCATTTACCCAAGAATGCTTAATTTAGAATTGGCCTGATTCAGAGTCTTTAGGATCGGTTAGGAGAATCTTAAATGCCACTTAAATGCCACCTCCCATTTCCTGAGCAAAAGTTCTTGGGCTGGTACAGCCCCACAGCTCAGCAGTGGCTGTGGTAGGAGGTGCAGAGGGGCTGCCATTTCAGCCCCTGAAATTAGTGCCTAGAGAGCTGGAAATTCCAGTAGTCTCTGATCAGATTGTCCGGAGCTGGAAATAACAGGAGTGAGAAGTTCATGAAGAGAAGGCTACAGACCCTAGGGAAATATGTACAAGCACTGCACATTGCTTTCAAATAAAAGGATTCCTACTCCATTCTTCCCTGGATCACTGGCTCCAGATCTGTTGTCACTCCTGATTACTGATATTTAATATTAAATCATGTGGCATCTGTGTCTAGACCTACTCAGAGAGAACACCAGCCCTATCTTTATCACAACTCTACTGTCCTCCTTTTTTCTTGTCCTCCTTCTTCTTTCTGTTTTTCCTTGTCACCACCATTTCTCTCTGATAGTAATTCTAATACAATATATATCCCAGCAATTCTTGCGTAACTTTTAAAATACCGGATAGATAATAAATAGAATATGAAATGGCATACTGAATCTTTAATTTCTGTGTTGCCAGGGAAAGAAATATGATTCTATATAGCATTTGTCAGTTGCATATTAAGACTCTGTAGCAGATAGAGATTTGATGCCATGTAAGATTTGTCAGCCAACCCCCAACATTTCATGGTCACATCTCAGTGACTGGTAAGGTGACTTATAAAAGTGTAATTTTCAAGTAATAGGAAAGAATGTGTAACACATGTTGGTACTCATCGCTAATTTTTGCTAAAAGTATCTTTTCTTTTGGAAAGTAAAATAAACAAGAAGTCAAAGTTGACACAGAACTAACTCTGTCTGGAAACTAGAAGTTAGTGATTCTTGATAGTGAGGCAGGTCGCTGATATAAATATGAGAGACACCGATCATTTGATTACTCAGTCACTGAAATGACAAGTAAGAGGAAGGCCTGGAGTTATCTACATCAGGATAAAGACCTTGAGGAGAATATTAACCAGAGTTGTGTTTAAGAAGGGAAACATCAGTTAACTGACTTTATTAACTATTTTGAAAGTGTTGGTAATAAGCAAAAGAGTAACAAAGACAGTAGGTCTATCTGTTCTTGTCAGTCTTCAAGCTGTGTCTATATATTTAATAAAGCAAAATAATCTGTAATTATTTACACGAACGACAGTGGGAAGCTAGTCAAAATAATTTAGAATCCCTAGTCATATATCTTACACTCCAAATGTATTCATTTTTTTTCAAACAAGCCTGGCCCATTCATGGCAACTAAGCTTTTGGATTCACTCATTGTGGTCTGGCATTGCCTATTCTTCAAAATCAACTAAAATGTCCAAACTGGAATTAGCAACATTTTCATGGGGGTGTTTCACAAAATTAATTTATTTTCCCTTAGAAAATTAATCATTCTATATTTTAATAAATTGTGTATAAATGTGACCTTCCCCCTTATGTCCCCTTTCACATTAACCCAGAACCTGAGTTTAATTAGAGCAGAATCATTTCTTGGTTATTTATGTGTGTGTCTTTTACTATGATTTGTGGTTATCTGTTATGTCAGGCCTAGCATAGGTCTGATACACAGAAAGTGCTCGATAGATACTGAAGAATGAGTTCAAAATATCCCTGAAGTCAAATTACAGATGGTGTTGGAGATATTAGGAGTCTAGCTAATAAACTCAAAAATTTCATGGAGCAACAGAGGCCTTAGAGAAAGTTCTCAACGCTCTGTAGTATATTAGACAATACCTCAGAGGTAAGTTTTATCTTGGTGCTGTGAAATGTTGAAGAGTATTGTATTCAGCACAATGAGATGGATTTTCTATAAGTGTTTTGAAAAATAAAGGCAAGGAAACAATTCCTGAACATGGTTCAATGATAAGAAAAAATCCACTGAAATTCCAATTAAAATCCTCATTAATGAATTCTAGATTAATTCAAATGTCTAAGTTTCTAAATTTCAGTAATAGAACAGAAGGTGAGGGAAAAACTTACATCTGCAAGCAGAACAGTAATGAATACCTCACAAACATAAATGAATTATAATCTCTAATTTCTGTCTTTTCAAAGAAAGCTTGCAAGTGCTTCCACAATGCATTATTAATGTAATGGTATTAACTTTTAACTTCCTGTAGTTGACAAGATGAAAAGATATCCTAAAAGGCTGGGAAAGTTTGTAGTTACCTCACAGATACAGGGAACAGATCTCTCTAATCTGCATGACTTCATGCCCTTTGGACTTTAGTTTGAAGAGTAGCCCAAGACAATTTCACAAGATAAGAAACTGAAAATTTTTTAAAGATGGAAAAATAAAACATCATCCATGGGCAAGACCACTGAGACCAGCTCAATGTGTATTTATGAACAATGGAATGATGACTTATGCATCCAATGCAGGAATATTTTTCTTTGCAATTATCTCTATGTATTTTGAGGTACAGGAATTTGTGAGCCCTAACACATAATTAAAAATAAAGACATCAGGAAGACAGCAAAACCACACCACTGTGTGATATGTGAGAACCTAAAGGTGAAGAGACTTGGAACTGAGTTATCCACTGAGAGACACAGGCATGGCTCTCCATTCAGCTTAGCCACTTTAACAAGCACTGAGGCAGAACTTGAGAGGAACAATGTCAGGCCTTATATTCAGAAATCTACTCCAGGAAGGCACAGCTGCAAAGACTGCTTGGTTCATCAGAGGACACAAGGAAGAGCAGGTTTGACAGGAATGGCATTTGTGCTGCTGACAGTTCTGTTGTGCTCTGTGCTATTGCAAGGCTGTAAGGGTGCAAGACAAAAGGGCATTGATGTTCCTTGGCACTGTCTGAATGAAAAAAAAAGTTGTGTAAAGGGGCCAGCAGACGGGTAGAATGAATGGCATCATTTAGAGCCAGAAGTCAAGCAGAAGGGATGGGGCAGGAACATTTTCATTTCTATGTTCCATCCACACAGTCCCTAGAATTGTTCTCAATATACTTGGGAATTCAGTCAATTTTAATTAGGAAGAAGGAAGAAATACACTTAGAAGCATGAAGTGCCATTGAGAAAGACTGAACATGGGTAGAGACAGAAAAAAAAATGGGGAAGGCATACTCATTTTAAAAGTTGAGGTCAATTCTATAAGCATTCAGAACAATTGAAAAGTTTACCCCAAACTTCTTCATAAATTCTCTTTCAGGATCTTAAAGCAGACTGGTTTGAGTCTGTGTCTGCAGCAAATAAAAGGTTTTGTTTGTTTGTTTATTTGTTTTCTAATGGAAGGAAAGAGAAAAGATAAAGTCCGGAATGTCAGGCATTGCTGAAATTCTATGTTATTAATGAACCGGGAACCTGGAAGACAAGAAGCCCATTAGTGGCTTCTGTGGAGAAGTCTGGGCCACTCGATGCTAGAAGGAAATGGAAAAGTTGCCAGTTAACAGCAGGAACATCTAAATGATCACACTTTGAAGAACTGGAAAAACAAGACAGCATTTTATCCTCCACAGAAAAAATAATAGTGAAAGAAAAGCCTTCATTGAGTATATATATGGAATGTCTTAAGTCAGGCTGCTAAATAAATAGCCGCTGTTGATGAAGGCAAGATAAATGGGCATTCATAATGGGCAAGGGCAAGGGCAAGAAGAATTGACTGGGGTAGAGAGCACTTTCATTCTAGATCACTAAATTAAACATACTCTAGATAGTATTGACTCAGAAATAGTTATCTGATTGCCCTTCAGTCTGTAGCAAACAGGGCTCAACCTGTTAAAATGTGACACAGGTTGGTAGGCCGGGTCATACATATTAAATAGCCAACCAATATTTATTAAACATTTATCCATAAAGTCTGATATTTGTCACTGTGATAGGATGTGGAAGTATCCTTCATCTCAAAGCATTTCCTGTATTTGCAAAAACAGGAACTAAACACATACTTGGATAAACAGCATTGCAGTTTCCAACATAGCTCTGAATGGCCAAATAATACTAGTCCAGGGTTCTGAGAGGAGGACAAGATTTTCAAGGTGTGAAGTATTTAAATGGACTGTTCAGAGACAAAACTACATTTGAGCTGAAAGGGAGTTAATTTTTTAGAAATGAGATAATAAAATTCCCAAGAATTCATAATTTGTTCATAATATTATAGTGACAGCCTTTCAGAGGATTTACTATTTGAATCTGAGCTCCATCATGTATTTCTAGCAAATTATTTAACCTGCCTCCACCCAAGTTAGTTCAAGAATAAAGTAGTGATTTTAATATCCATCACAAACTAATGGGAAAATTAAATATAATTTTTATTTTACCATGATGTTTATTGCCGCTGATACAAACTCAGCCTCAGAATTCTTCTCAACACTGAATACCAGGCTGTCAGTCCTTCACACTGACCAGAATTTCCAGTAATAGTAACGTGTTTTCCATATATCAAGAAGTTCTTTTAGTGCTACTGGTATCTAATTTCTTTATATAGATTAAAAACCGCTTTTAGGTTTGTGATCTAATTCCTTACTTAAATCTAAATGATTCCTTGGTTTGATTTGTGACTTACAAGTCCCACTATATCATCTTGATTAGTTCAAACTAATTACAGAGATTCTGTTTAAGTTTATTATGTGGTATTACCATGAGATGCAAGTTTATTCACTCTCTTGCACTTGAGTTTTTCCCACCTCAGCCTTTTAGATGAGGAAGCTGAAGTCAATTACAGTCACTTCAAGTTTCTTTAGATGCTTCTCTTCATCATTATCCAGCTATTATTTCATCTAATGGACCCTGTAAACTTAGGAGTCACCAGATGTTAAAAATGGGAAGGGATTTTATAGTAATTTAGTTCACTCTCCCATCTAATACACAGTTCCCTGTCCCTGAAGACCATCTTCTGAGACAAGTTGGAAGTTATCCAGTCCCTTTATTTAGCAAGACCAAATTAAAGGCATGTTCCTTACTTTGAACAAAAAGTAAAAACAGCTGAAAGTAGCAGTAGCTGTGAAAGGCAGAATTGTCACCTATTCAGTAGTCTTTCAGGGAGAGGCCATCAACTGCTTGCCTAATTCATTGCGATGTTATATTTGTGCCCAATGCTGTAGTACTCTGAGAAGCAGTACTGAGGAAATCCTAATTCTGAATGATCAACATTATCAGTAAAAGGAAGAAAAAATGTGAAAATAGTTGAGACTAAACATGCCTGCCTCACATGGTTCAAAGGGCATGTTTGCGATGCAGAAAAACCCAGCTCCAGAAATGGGAAGATGTTGGTATGGAAGCGGGCATGGATGACGTGCTCTCCAGACTGTTTAATAGGAAGATTATGTGTTGTTGCAACTTTGTAATGGAGAGAATCTAAAGGGTTTGCCTATGAATTGCTGATGGAAGTGCTCAGCTGCAGACCATTATTTATCTCCTTTGATTCACTAAAGTATAAATAATCAAAATGATATATAAATTTAATTGCCGGTGTTGTGTAGTTATTTTTAAGGAACAGCCACAAATCTGAGATCTGGTATTTAACAAACAACTCAGGCTACCTACTCAGACTAAACACATAGTGTGTTTTCCAGGCTGTAATTTTATAAAAACAAAATGTCTTTAGAGAGAGAACAAGCTAGTACTATTGCTTTAAAAATCACTTTAGGAAAAGTTTCCTTACTAAAACTAAAATAAAATGTAGACAATTTAATCCATTTTGCTGGCTGGCCCTGATCCGCCCTGTTGTGCTATGTTATTACCTTCGTTTCATTGACATCCCACACGAATGTCTTCCCTCTAACAGTCTCTGGGAGCAGATAAACTCCTCTCTCTTTATTGTGGGGTTTGTTTCTCCAAAAGAAGAGGTTTGCAGACATTTTGGTTTTAGGTTCCTTTATAACTTTAAAAATTATCAAGTGCCCAAAGGCCTTTTGTTATGTGAGTTTCATCTATCAATATTTATGGTATTGGAAAATAAACATATTTGTGCTAAGTGAAATAATTAATGCTAATCAATGCTAAGTGAAATAAATCAGAAAGAGAAATAAGAATACTGGATGGTGTCACTTATATGTGGAATATAGAGAAACAACACAAATGATCAGATAAAACTATACCAGTTAACAAACCTAAGAAATCTGACTATAGAATTGAGGCTACCAAAAGGGAAGGGAGAGGATGAGAGCACTGTGATGAGGGGAGACAATGCATTATGTCAAAAGACTTTCAGTGCCTGCATGGTAGGTGTGGTATGGTAACATATAACTGAAGGATGTGAGCCTGTACCTTTAAATCATAAACAATGTTGTAAAATGGCATTTAATAGTCAATGAAAATCTTAAGAAAAAGGAATATTGTGCTTGTAAAACAAGACCTATCCCCTTTGGCCAATAATTTTTGCCCAAAACTCTTAATTATGTAAATATCTCAGATCTTGCAACTGTGAAATCGAAATAATATTTTACCTATCTCATAGAGTTGCTTAGAAGATGATTTAATTTTAAGTAGGAGAATACTTAGCATAGTACTTGACACATAGTAAGTGCAAGATAACTTGTTATTGGCTGTTACTTATTTTTTTAACAATCTCATAATAAGCTTTAAGTTTTTCATTGTTGCTCAGAATGGAAATCTTCCCTTATAGACATTAGACATTACAGCTATTTCATTTTTTTCCCCACAATTTTAAACTCTGAATCATGAGAATGAAGATATTTTAGAGTACTTTTTTAGTAATAAAAATATAATTGTACTTCTTACAGTGTTCTCACTTCACAATGCTGTTTGATAGCATTTTCTGATAGATTTTTTTTTCAAATAAACATATTACTATCAAGGCAAGATTTGAAACAAAATGCAAAGAGCCTATGTAATTAATACCTACTGCATTTTATCTACATGCAAATAAATAGGTAGCTCTTGGTAGTGTATGATTGTTAACTTGGAATGATACAAGTATGGCAAAACAGTTTGTGAGTTTCATCATACTATTCCATATTTAAATGGTTGAATGGCATAAATTACTACTCTTGACAGAACTTGACATTTTCTTTTATTAGAAAATATTTTCTAAAAGCTAAGGGACAACACCATTAGCAGAAATATTAATTTTGCTGAATATTGCTCTGGATGCTGGCTGGCATGGTGTAAGACATGCTGCTCCTTACAAATCCCTCAAACTGAATGAAGGCTTTGAATTTGAATGAATGCTCACATACTTCACAAAAATGTTGCCTTCCTTCTGGCACAGATTTTGAGAAATACCTCTGTTAGTGTTTACATAATTTTAGGAGGGCTTCATGATTTATGATCAGATTAGTCTTTTCCTTCTAGTTCATGGCTCCCAAGTCCCCATGGAATTGTTTCTACAACAGCAATAAGTGAAGCCTGTGCTTCAAGAGTTCATGTAGTCATGAATAATCAAATTCTAATAAAGGAAATCAGTTTGGGAGATACTATATTTCAGATAGGATCTTAGTTTAACAAAGTATGTGAGAAGGAAAAAGATTGATTTCTTATTCTTAAACAATATTTGAAAATAACTGTTCCCTATCCCACTCCCTTGAAACTCAATAAAATGTGTGCTAAGCAACAACTGTCAAGATATAAATGACAGCTAGATTTGGAGTGCAGAGGGGATGCAAAGTGTCTGCTGTATGCTTCTGAGCTGCTATTGGCCTTGAAATGGGCAATGAACAGAGCCAATGAAAAGACTCCCAGTAAGTGAGTGGCTGTGACCATGTATGAGCATGGATCATGATGTGCTATACAGTCAGTTTATGGACATTGAGCCAATGAGGGACATCTTCCATGAAACAGTATCAAAAAGAATTATGTATCATGGCTATCAATGACTAGAAAAAATAATGAAAATACATTTTCGTATTTTTTTAAATGCAGCCTGTTAATCACTTTTATTTGGCTGTGCTCAGTTCACTAACACTGATCATTGGATGATACTGTTCATTTCAACAACAATGCTTTGTGCAAAACAAACATGAGAATAAAATGGAGATGCTACCAGGGCAACAAGTACTAAATAAAAGTGACCAGTGGACACAGTGCTCTTGGCTATCGGAAAGAAAGAATATGAAACTTTGCCATCTACCTTAGCAACAATAACATGTCTTCAAATAAGACGAGTAAGTGAGTGGATAAGTATACAAAAGGGTCATGAGTAATCCATCAATAGAAAGTACAGGCATATTCCACAACTTGTCTTGTTACAGTAATGAATAATTCACTTCCTCATTTAGTTTCTGCAGCCCCCTTGAGCTCAGCTTAATCATTGCATATAGCGACAGCTGGAAGCAGTATTTCACTTCCACTTTTGCAGCATTTTTTGCAGCTAAGTATTTGGTTTTGTGCCCATGTTTGTTTTTGCACCTCCATGTGCTACACAGCAACCCAGCTTTCTCCAAGCCAAGACCAGAAATATTATAGGAGGCAAGTTCCAAAAGGCTTACAGTGTCAAATTTCAGATATAAGAAGGTATTTTTCCTCTGTCTCTCTTTTCTTTCCAGATGACAAGAATGATTTCTCTGCATTCTAACATTTGAAATTATGTCTCACTTTCACTAAAGATAAGCAAACTGCCAGAAAACTGGGAGAAAACAGAATTTAAGAGTTCAGGAAGTGTTGAGAGGCTTTTTTCTTACTTATTTGTATGGTTTTGGTAAGAGCTGACCACTCTGAATTACCCTCTCTCCATTTCCAGATCCTCTGGATATTTCAGTGAAAGTGAGAGGAACAGAAGTAAACAATCAAAGGTGCTTGAGAATAAGAAATGTGGTTAGACTTTCCAGTGAGGAGAATAAGAAGGAAAACCAAAGACATATTAGATAGAGCTACATATCTTTTCATTTAATATTATGTCAATATTAAGGCAATATTCATATTTTTTAAAATGTAGAAGACTGTTAAGATTAAAATTTAAGCTTTAAGTGTTTATCTTTCAAATAAATGTACACAAATAAATGAAAATATACTTGATGCTCCTGGATTGAAAGAATTAATATTGATAAAATGTCTGTTATATCCGAAGCTATCTATGACTTGATACAACCCCTAGCAAAAGTTCAATGTATTTTATTACAGAAATACAAAACAAACAAACAAACAAAAAAACCCTCACAGAATGTATATGGAACAGCAAAAGCTCCTGAATAGGCAAAATATTCTCGGAAAAGAGGAACAAAACTGGAGACTATAAAGCTATATTATAAAGCTATAATAATCAAAACGGTATGACATTACCATAAAAACAGACACATAGATTAACAGGAACAGAATAGAGAGCCCAGAAAAAGCTGAGGCATACATAGTCAATTAATTTATGACATAATAACAATGAATATATAATGGGAAATGAACAATCTCTTTAATAAGTGGTGTTGGGAAGACTGTACAGCCAGGTTGCAAAAGAATTAAACTTGACTCTTCTGATACACTATATCATAAAAATTAACTCAAAATGTATTAAGGACTTGAATGCAAAAACTGAAATGTTGAAAGATCTAGAAGAAAACATAGGGGATAAGTTCCTTAATATCAGTCTTTGGGATGATATTTTTTGGCCTGACACCAAACAAAGGCAATAAAAGCAAAAATCAACAAATAGGATTACATCAAACTAAAAATCTTCTAAGCAATAAAGGAAAACATTTAAAAAATTGAAAAGGAAACCTTCCAAATGGGAGAAAATATTTGCAATTCATATATCTGCTAAGGGGCTAATATCAATATATATAAAAACTCATATAATTCAATAAAAAATTAATAATCCAATTTTAAAAGGGGCAGACGACCTAGATAGACATTTCTCCAAAGAAGATATACAGATGACCAACAAGTACATGAAAAGATGATCAACATCACTGATCAAGAAATGCAAATAAAATCACAATGAGAAATCACCTTACAAACTATTAGAATGGCTATTATATAAAAAAGACAAAAAATAACAAGTGTCGGTAAAGATACCGAATAAAGGGAACACTTGTGCACTATTGGTAGGAATATAAATTGTTGGAAAACAATTTATGAAACACTATGGAAAAGGATGTGGAGTTTTCTCAAAAAAAAAAAAAAAACTAAACTAAAAACAGAATTATCATATGGCCCAGTAATTCCACTTCTGGGTATTTATCTGAAAAACAAAAAAACAAAAAAAAACCCACTAACTTCAAAAGATATGCAGCTCCCCCTCTCCATGTTCATTGCAGCATCACTTAGAGTAGCCAAGATACGGAAAAAACCTACATATTCACTGATGGAAAAAGAATTTAAAAATGACTAAAAATATTACAGAAAAATATACATATATCATAATATAATATTAGTAAGTCATTAAATAATGAACTCTTTCCACTTGTTACAAGATAGTTAAACTCAAAAGCTTTGTGCTAAGTGAAATACGTTGGAGAAGACAAATACTGCATGATCTCATCTAATATCAAATCTAAAAAAAAATGGTCATAGGTACAGAGAAAAGATTAGTGGTTCAGAGATGGAGGGGTGGAGACAATGGGTCAAGGGGTCAAAAGGTACAAACTTCTAGTTCTACAGTTTGTGTAATCCTAAAATAAATACGACACAGTGATGTGATGTACAGTATGGTGACTAAAGTTCATATCATTATATTGCATATTTGAAAGTTGCTAAGAAAATAGATTGTAGAAGTTTACAGCACAAGAAAAAATAATGTAAATATGTATGGTGGCAGATGTTAATTAGGTTATTGTAATTATTTCATAATGTTTTCCTTCTGTTTTACCCCTGAGACTAATATGTTATGTGTCAATTTAAAAAACTATGCCATCAACAACACATCACACACCATCCCTGCAAATTTTCAAATGCCTACTCCTTTTCCATCTTAATTGCCCTCTGCAAATGTCATTTGGATATCATCACACCTTTTTAAATGTCTGCAAGGGTTTCAAAATTTCTTCATTAAAAATAAAGTTCATAATTGTAGCATCCCCCAACTATTAATTCATTCATCAGTCATTTATTGCATACTTAATTCATATAAGCCATTTGAAAGATGTTGGGAATAGAAATGAAAAAAAAATGGATTTATAGAACTTAGAGTATTGAACAACACACAATTTTGGAGAAGAATCTGTTCCAACCCAACACATATAAATGCTTTCCACCACTAAGTGCTATGAGTGCTATGGAGCTATGGAAACAAGATCTCTGAAATCTAAATTTGAAGAATATAAAAGGATTTCTGGGGGAGAATATGATTAAGTTGCTTTTAAAATAAAACATAAACACTGTCTAGGTGAGTATAGGGTACCAAGGTCATAAAGAACATGCTTCTAGGAAATAAAAGAGAAACAGAATGGCTGGAGTGAAAAGTATAGGTGACATGATGGAACTTTTAGAGTGTTGACAGTCTTTTAGATAGTTGACAGCTCACAAGGAATCCTGCAGAGTTTGGACTTTAATTGTAATGTAATGAGATGATATAAAGATTTTAAGGACATAAACAATATAATTTTGTATGTTAGAAAGTTTTCTAAATTTTCATGCAGCATGGATTAATGTAGGGAGATCAAGCCAGAAACTATTAGAGAACTGGTAGATAAATAATGAAGAATTAAATTATGACAATGATTATGGGAAGTATAAAGTGGAAAGAAAAATGTTGGAAGATAACTTTAAGAAACCTAATTGATAACAGCTGGTCACAAATTTAACTGAGGAGTTGTCGTTGAAGAGAAAAATCAAGTAATGATTATGGGACTTTGAAGAATTGCCAGGTCTTGGAGGAAAGACACTCAATTTTGGACATGTTCATTTTGGATGACCTTTGTACATACAAACCTATGCTATAGGGTAGTACTGGATGAGGAGGTCTATATATATGAGTCATCGGTATATTGGTTACATATTGAAAGCCAGAGAATAGATGAGATTTATTTGGATTTTATACTTAACACAATCAGTGATCTAAAAAGTGAGTTAAAGAGTTGTGTTATAGAAGCCAAGGGAGAAAAGGTTTTGAGAAAGAAATAGCCAACAGTGTGCCTCCCTGATGGCGCAGTGGGTGAAGCGCAGCGCCACCGTAGAACTGTGGGCAGCTGCGTGCAAGTTCGAGGCCTGGCTGGGGAGATTCCCACATGGCACAGCAGATCTCTCCCGTCTCCCCCACTGCTCCCCTCAGCAGTGTATTTCAGTAGATCTGCCTGTTCTGCTCCCCACTCTGTCTCTGGTGAACCCTCTCACCACCCCACGCCTCTGGCCTGCATTCCAGCTTGTATGCATAAATAAATAAATCTTTAAAAAAGAAGAAGAAGAAATAGCCGATAGTGTTAAATACAAGAAAGGTGTTCTATAAAATAAAGCCTGAAACCATCACTGGACATGGTAACTCTGTAACCTTTCCACAACAGTTTCATTTCAGTGTTAGGGAAGGAAATCAGTATGTATGAGTTGAGTGAATGAAAGGCTAGAAATGGAGAAAATAAAAGTATAACATTTGAATTATCAGGATTATCTAGGTTATGCTGCAGGAACAAATTTCAGAGGCTTAACACAACAAAGGTTTATTTTTCATTGTACTGCATGTCCAATACAGATTATCAGGGGACTTTACTCAACACAGGAGGTTCCAACTCAACACATAAAATTGTTGCAACAATAAAAGGAGAGAATGCCTATGTCTCAAATGTCAATTAAGAGCTTCCTTCTAGAAGCAATAGCTGCAATTTCACTTTTATTTCATTAGTCAAGGCAAGTCACATGGTCACACAAAGTAGAAAAGTACAATGCTATGTTGTTTTCAGAAAGAAGTAAACCGGGGTATTTATATAGAGCTTTCATGACGGAATTCGGGAGCCACTACAAAGGGTGTTCAATTTGAGGAGAGATTTTTGTTTGATTTTTTTTTTTTTAAGATGAGACAGTGACATTGGTGAAATGCACTTCCATAGCTCACACTTTGTATGTACTCTTGTGTGGTCTACCCAGTAAATACTATTCATGTCTCACCTCTCTGAAGGAATAAACTTCCTTCTACACTATATGGAACACATTTTGCTGTACCTTCAAAACTCTTCTCAAGAATCACTTCATGCATAAAGCTTTGTAAATAAGACTACTTGGCTACTTGGGTCCAATTTAGGAAGTCTATTGTCTCATGTTTCCATTGTTAACTTTTTTTTAATCTTATTTACACTCATTGGAAAGTCTTTTCCCCCCTGAAGAGCAAGAATGTTACCTTTTGTTTCTTTTCTTTCCATAAACTATGTGGCCACTGGTATATAATCAATTCATAACTTGGCTAAATAATTGCTTTTTCCATGGCTAGAGAAGGATTTTCTGCAAAGCTCTTTGGATTTGCCAATTCTTGAGCACATAGAATCATTTACTACAATGGCTTATGAAGAAAACTGCAGCTTGTTTTTTTCCATACTTGAAGAGACAGGAAATTGAACAGCAGTGGCCTAACTCTATGGAAACTCCACCCCATGTACTGGCACCATGGTAATTTTGCTTAGTCTGCTTTCTGGGACTAGCCCAAACCTGTCAAGTTCTCACTTTAAAAACTTGCAGATGCATCTACCACATATTTATGCACTTGCATTCATATGCAAAGAAGCTGCTACCAAGATGAGATACTCCATCAAGAAGGCTTGCAACTGAGTTGTTTTTATGATGTTACAGATTTATTGTGGTTCACCTTCATTCTCTCCTCTGGTCCTCCAGGACTATGTATGGTGCAGGGTATCTCTCTGCGTTGAGAGTACAGTCTGTTCTGTGTAATATGTGTGCAAACTGGCATCTAAGCACTGAAAGTATAACCTAGGTCTCATTAGTACAACCCAATCTACTGAGCTAAGCAACCGCAGGTATGCAAATTCAGGAGGACTTTGAAAGTTGAACAGGTGTGTATGCATTTTGGTAAGGATTTCCATTATGCTCAAAGCTGAAAGTTTAAACTCAAATCATTAAATTTGTAACCAGGAGGAATCACAAAAACTACCCACACACAAAATAAATAGGTCAATATATAAACCAGACAGAGGAGGCCTCCCTAGTGGATCAGCAGTTAAGCGCTGCACTGTGGAGCTTTTGGCTTCAGTGATGCGAGTTCAATGCTCAGCTGGGAAGATTCCCACATGGCGTGGCAGACCTCTCCTGCCTGGCCCACTGCTCCCCTCAGCAGTGTATTTCCGTCAGTCTGCCTGTTCTGCTCCCCACTCTGTCTTTGGTGAGCCCTCTCGCTGCCCCATGCCTCTGGCCTGTACCCCAGCTTGTATGCATAAATAAATCTTTTTTTAAAAAAGTAAATAAACCAGACAGAGCAAAAGAGGTATTTTAAAGAAAGGGAAAATTTGTCAAGAAGTGTGTTTAATGGGAAGATAAGTTAGGCAGCAAAGACATGTAGTATTAGGGAAATGCTAAGCAACAGTTTTTTTGGATGTGTCCTGAGGAAAAGAGTCTATTGAGATTCAGTGAAACTACTAAATATTTTTTACACAGAGTAAGAATATGCAGTTTTTGGTCCTGCTAATTTCAATTCTTGATTCAGGGTAGCAGAAATACTAAAGAAGCCATGCAGCCAAATTATAATCATAAATAATTTTCTTCTCAAGTGAGTTGACTCCAGTTGGCAGTTATCAGCTTACAGGTCAGCACAAATGTTTTTATAATGAACTGTAGAAGAGGAAAGTACAGTCTAGACTGGCAGTCAGAAATCCTGCTGCTTTCTCTCAGTAACTTAACTAAATCTGACTCTGGGTGACTGGCCAAAACTGATAATATCAGATCCCTGACACGCTAGGCAGGGACAGGATCTTACCTTTTAAGTGCAGTAAAATGTTATAACAGGGCGCAATATATACTCCAGGGCTGGGTATTATGGACCACTGAGTGACTCCTAGCATAGTCACTGGTGCCTCCCTCCCTATCCATCCTGCCCGCCTCCTCCATGAAGCACACATTTTATTCTCTTTTTCCCTGAACTTCTACCCACTTCTATTTTATTATTTTCCCTCAATTTTTCTCCATTCTGAAACATTTTAATCCTACTACTGGCATCCACTGCTAAGCTTTCTGAAAGGGTAGAAGAGGCCATTTTCCCATTATCTACAGTGAAGATGCTGCTGAAATTGAAGCTTCATGCAGCAAAACTCATGCCTGCCTTGCACACAGTGGGCACTCAATACAGACATGTAACATTCAATATATTTTCGGTGGTTGAAACACATTTCTCTTAAGTTTTCTGATGAAAATGTGTATGGACATAGTCAAGGTACTGTATCCATTTCCATCTCCAAACATGTTAAGCACAAAGAGCAAAAAACTGCTTGTTACAGATTGCATGTTGTGTCCTCCCTCCCCAACAATTTCTTATATTGAAATCTAACCCCCAAAGTGTGTGTGGGGTGTAGGGCAGGCTTTGAGAGGAGATTAGATCATTAGAATAGTGTCCTCATGAATGGAATTAGTGGTCTTCTAAAAAGAGGTTATGAGGAATTACCGGTCTGCATCCTGGAATAGGGCGATCACCAAACTATGACCAGCTGGCACTCTGATTTCAGAGCCTCTAGATTTATAAGAAATTTCTGTTGTTTATAAGCCACCCAGTTTATTGTACTTTGTTATGACAGTCTGAAGAGACTAAGACACTGTTTATGGAGTATTAAGTGTCTGAATAGTTCCAGCCAGCCTCTCAATCAGTGGTTCTATTTCAGTTAAATCGAGAGAATAGAAATGGAAATAGAACCAGGAAATAGTTTGAATGTCCCAAACTCATTTTCTTATTTAGAACCAGACTTCACAGGATTTTGGAAATTCATATTGTCGATGTTGTCTCTAACATTTTTCCAGCAGTTAAAAATGTCATGCCATTAAAATGAAGGGGGGAGGGTGGAAAGGGGATGATAACTACAGTATGAAATATGTAGGAAACTGTGATGAATAGAAGCATTTCTTGAAGAGGTGCTGGCTATAGCTCAGTAGACTTGTTGAAAGAAAGTAGGTAGGTGCAAGCTATTATAGAAGGAATTAGAGAGTATTTAGCAAAATGGGAAATGTTTTCTAGTTTTGCTCTTCCAGATCTTGTCCTAATGTCCTGACCTATCCCTACAAATCCCATCAACAAATCAGTTAACAACTACTTGGTATATGCTACTGTTACCAATGACACCTTCTAAATGATTATTAAATTAATTTATTCCATGACATTTTGAATTTAGGGATGAAAACGCTAAAATCACCTACCATAAACTCAAGCTGCTATTTTAAATTTGAGACTGTTTTTGTCAAGTTGAACAGAAATTTTAGAGTAAATCATCCTTAAGACACCCAATATTCTACCTTTCATATCATCTTTAAGAAAGCCAGCATTCCACAACTTTCTGATTTTTGAAAACAGAAACCAAGTTTCCTGGGTAAAAGTAGTGCAAAGATATGTACCACTCATATAATTTAATTAGAAAGAAATGACCTCAATACAAAGATCTGTAATGTCTTATAGTTCAACCATCTGAAACTGAGTCCTTCATTTTCCAGTGGGATGACAAAATATTAGCTTAACATCACAACTTGATTTTGTGACGTACTTTACATATTAATACAGATGGTTCAATAGGCTTTTCTCAGTTCCCATATTAATCCATAAATGTGCATTAAAGCCTGCCCCCTCAAGGAAGAAGTTGATATTTCCAGAAAGAAAACTCAACAGAATGATATTGTGATAATTTCATCCAACCTCAATATGCCCTCCTTTTCAACATTAAATAAACCTTTAAAACTAGAAATGGAATGACCACTTCATACCTTAGCATATTCAGGAACCCCTAAGTCTTGACGGTCAAAATAAATAAAAAGTAATTCTGTAGTACAATAATTTGAAACCAGTTTTTATCTCCTGTCAGGCACAAAGTTTGGAAAGAAAAATAAAGCACCTTGAAAGGTAATGAAATACTCAAAGTCACAGAGAAAAGTCACCTAAGTCATTAGACATAATATAAGACATATGCAGTATATATGTATTATACATATATTAATATTACATATATAATATAAGTAGACATAATATATCCTGAACAGTATAACTAAGATAAATGTTATTCTTAAAAAACAGATAGGCTAATTATTCCTTTATTTGCATCTAAACCATTCACTCCAAGGAAAAAATGGAATAACCATTTTCTATTTCTAAAAATAAGCTCCCTGATTTGAACAACCTAGAAAATCACACTTCTTTCTCTCCTAAAGAAACATTTTTGTTTATTCTTTTGAAAAATAAAAACTAACATTTTCACTACTAAGACATTGTTCAAAAAATGATATTTTAGTTATTAGAGATGGAATAAAGTACATGCAAAACTGGCTTGAAATTTTTCAGATAAAAGATTACATCTAACTGGTACTTTTCAGTGAAAGAGAACAATTTAGAACAACTTAGATCCTATCGCTTATTAAAGACAAGGCATTGAATTTTTAAAAAGTTAAAAATCATGACACCAAAATCTTTTATTTTTTATTATTAAATATACTTCTTTTCACACATTGTTGTTCATTTTTGTACAGTATTTAATTTCTCTCCTCAGGTGTAGTCCCTGTGGTTCTCCCACTACCATAGGACCCTGTGTTATCCATCACCAGAGTCCCTTGTGCTCTTCCCTCCCCTGTCTTGATCCCTCTCCCTCCCTGTCCCTTGCTGTATGCCTCAGATCTATGGTCAACTTGCAAGTTTTATCTTTTCTTGACCCTTTGTTCAAATTCTCTTTATTTCACATGTAAGTGAAACCATCTGATATTTATCATTTTCCTCCTGACTTATTTTGCTTAACATAATCCCTCCCAGCTCCATCCATGTTGCCATAATGGCATGAGTAGTATTCCATTGTGTGTATATACCACATCTGCTTGATCAGTTCACCTGTTTTGGGACATTTGAGTTTTTTCCATATCTGGCCTGTTGTAAATAGTGCTGCAATAAGCAAAGGATTGCAGTGTCCTTATGTCCTTTGGGTAGATTCCTAGGAGCAGAATCACTGGGTCGTATGGTAGATCCATTTTTAGTGTTTTGAGGAACCTCCACACAGTTTACCATAGTGGCTGGACCAGTTTACATTCCTACCAGCAATGTAAGAGGGTGCTTTTTCCCTTTCTCCACTATATCCATGCTAGCATTCGTTGTTTCTTGGGTTTGTGTTTTTTTTGTTTGTTTGTTTGTTTGTTTGTTTTTAATATGGGCTATTCTCACAGATGTGAGGTCATATCTCATTGTGGTTTTGATTTGCATCTCCCCGATAATAAGTGGTATTGAACATTTCTTCATGTGCCTGTTGGCCATTTACATTTCTTCTTTGGAGAAATGTCTTTTAGCTCTTCTGCCCATTTTTTAACAGGGCTGTTCACTTTATTTCTGTTGCATTGTGTAAGCTTTTTGTAGATCTTGATACCTGTCCTTATCAGTTGTATGGTATGCAAATATTTTCTCCTATTCAATAGGATGTCTCTTCATTTTAGTTGCTGTCTCTTTTGCTGTGCACAAACAAAACACTTGAATTAATCTTGTGATTGAATAAAGGGATATATTCTAAAGAACAAAAGATCAAAGACAAGAAAGGGCCTAAATCTTGTCTCTAATACCAACTATGACACTTTGGGTCATTCCCTAATCGTGCTAAACCTCAGTTTCTGAGCTCTAAGATTGTGTAAAATCACCTAGTTTTTAGGTTGTCTGTGAGAGTTATATTAGATAATGTGTATAAAAATATAAATTATGGCTTTTATATTTGAGACTCATATATTTCAAAAGGTTTTATTATTACCATAAGAGAAAGTTGTAACTATTGACAACCAGCTCCAAACTCACGTAGAGGAATTCAAACTAAAATGGCCCTAATTATTTACTTGTAATTAAAAGATGGATGTTGTGAGGAATTTCAATATCTTGTAATTATCCTATGGCATAAAGACAATAGGATTTGTACGGTTGGACTCAGAGCTGTTTAAATAGCTGTAATGAAGATTATTAAGTATCAGTCTAGTAGTAAATTTCCAGTACTTTGCAATGGTCACTTTAGAATTTTAGATATGTATTCTTTTGTAATGGTTGCGAATAATACATGATCATTCTTGAGAATTCAAAAAATTTAAACACTCTAAGGAAGAATTCACATCACCCCAAATTCCAATATTAACACTGGGCAATAGACATCTTGCCAAAAGGCATAGAGACTATCAACACTTTCTTCATGTCTTTCATTTCTCTTAGGAATGATGCTTTTATAAACACATGCATTTGGAGTTGTGGGATTTCTTTTAATTAGGACATTTCACTGATTTCAGACAGAAAGGATAAATGGGATAGATAGATACCCAGGAGAGAAAGCAAGAAGGAGCTGACTACTTGTTTAAAGCTCTTGGATCTGTTGTTAAGAGTGATAAGGAAATGGTGTGCTCTGTTTTCCTTATATCTAGTTTATCATGGTAGGAAAGTTAGTGAGGGATTCTGGATAGAAGTATAATCAAAGATGGAATAAAGCCCTTTGACTGAAGTGAACTTAAGCTGAATTTTCTGGGTATCTTCACCTCAGGAGGTAGCAGGATGTGACAGTCAATGAAAACACCCAAATTATTGGTCAGGCCATGACTAAGAAATGTATCTAGGGCTGCGTACTACATTTTGAGTACATGATAACTCAGAGAAATTCCATAATATATGGTCTAGGGATGAGAAAGGATTTGAAAACCACAATCTAGAAGGAAAAGTTAATGCTTAGCATATTAAAACGGTGAACTGAATAAGGAAACTTCATGTATATAAGCATTTGAGAGGTTTCGGTGTTGGTATTGTTACATAAGGTAAAACAAGGGTGGAAATAGTACAAATTATTGGATGGCCAAATACATCTCCAAATTAAGAACATTTTGGCAATTCTAAAGTGAATGGATTGCATTCATTTTATTATGTATCTAGCGAGGACCAGGCCTCTTCTGTGTCTGGGGAGATCAAAGAAAATGAAATATTGTTTGGCAAACAAAGAACTCTGATCTTCTGGAAGATATTGATACCATGTAAAAAGGATGATTGGAAGGAAAATCAACAGATGAAAAGTCCACCCAGACTGGCAGGATTTGATTTAAGAGATAACTCTAGGAAAAGGGGCATAGAAAAAGGCACAACAGATCCAAGAAACAGAATCACCTACTCTCCCTCTGCAATGTAACAACATCACTGGCAGTCCCTGAGGGGCCAAAGCCTTGCCAAAAAGAGAGCTCTCTAGCTTCATGAGGGTATCTCTGAAAGTGGTAAGTTTCTAGCCCCGAATCTAATGAAAGTCTTCTGAGCCCCAAGAGTATCAAAATGTAAATAACCAACTTATATCAGTGCTGGTGGCCTTATAGGAAGTTTAAAATGATATATGCTCTATGTATAATCTCATCAAATAATTGTATAGGTTACACTAACTGTAGATTCTGGCTGCTATCCTTGTAACAATAGCTACATGGGTTCAAAAAGTAAAACAAAGCCTATATCGATTTTTGACCTTGAGGTAACTTAAAATGGTGTTTTGACTGTGCAGACATCAACCTTACAAAAATAACTGTGGGGATGTAGAGAGGAAAAAAGTGTGGGGTGAGCAGAATAACAAAGAAAAATAAAGTTAATTATCTAGAGTCAGCATCTACTTTGAGTAAATTTCATATATCACAATTATTTTCCTTTGCATACCATTTTCTAGTCAGGTATTATCACCAGGGTAAGATGATAAGATCAACAATATGAGTAAATGAAGTTAAGCTCCATTGAGTGAGAGCACTCCAACATTCTGAATTCCCTACTCTCTCTTCTATATCTAGATAGATAGATGATAGATGACAGACAGACAGACAGACGGCTCACTTAAGTAAGAGTTTGTGGTCACATAGCTTGATAGCACTTCTTTGGTTGTTAGTAAATGCATAGTTGGGGAGAAATAACATTTGATCAGCTATTTATACACTCTAGAGGTTGGGGTGCTAATGGAGTATCACTGCAATTTAAAGCAAGACTTGAGAGGTATTGAAGAAATGAAAAAGAGGTCAGCTTTATCAACTATAAGCCATATTATCGACAAAGACTAGTTCTGTACTTTCAGAACCCTATCTTTTGCACTTTCTCCCCCAAGTGGGGTAAAACAAACACAAAAATACCTGCTAATTCTCCAGTTAAGTGGCCCAGACTTGGCGGGGGTGATGACAAGTACTAACTCTTCATGTGTCTATATTCTTTGCCATAACACAATAGACAGCCAACTATGTACTAGTCCTTTCATTTGGCACATAATAGGTCCTTCAGAAATGCTGATTGCCATCATTAACCTCTTCCACTGAAAATAAGCTTTTAATCTTTGGTTTCTTTTCCATTTAATTCAACAAATTCAAATCAATAAGTTTCTAGTATCTTTTAAGTGTCTCATGTTCTACCTACTGAGTATTTTCTAAATACTATATGTTATGCTAGGTTCAGCTACATAAAGTGTCAAAATGCACAACTAAATCTCTCCTGTACATATAATAAAGCTGAGACTCAAGTCAGACTAAGTGGGTTTATAAGGTTTCTCTAACTGTTCCCCTCATTTTTAACCCAAGAATCAGGAAGAGTGCTATGAGTTAGCCTTCATTCATAGGTATTAACAAGTCCTGCACATGCTCAGAATGCTTGTTTTGCTTTATCACTATTCAAAATTTGAATGAAGCAGCAATACTGTTGCCTTGGAGCCCAGATTAACCCCATTTTCTAGGCCTCAACTAAGTTTATCTGATATCAAAAATTTCACAATGGACACATTAAAAATTACCAGGTGGGCACATCTTTTCCTGTAAACATAGAGTATGCCTAAATCAGTGAAGCTACTTTACTTACAAATAATTTAAACATAACTAGCATTTGACAAGTTGGCTTATATTTATTAAAATACCAGCTCAAGTAAAATTCTTACCATTTAGGCATATTTTTACTAGTCTCCCATGTATTTTGGTTGATGGATCAATATACATCTCACATTTTGAAATGGTTTACAACAATGACTATGAAACTATGAAATTAAAAAATTACTATCTATGGTAGTTTCAGAGTTTTAAAAACATACAGGATGCATGTATTCTAATTCAACCTGCAAAGAGGCAAGAGTTAGTAGGTACATAAACAGGAAGTAGACTTGGCCCTCATGCAATTACAAGCTTCTCTCACATCACCTGAGGTTTCTAGCCTGTCATTCTTGCAGAGCATTTTTCCAGCCATGCAATAAAACACAGATTTGTTATGCCTAAAACAATATACCTATACCTGTGGAGGAAAAACTACTTTATTAGTTTATTAGCTAATTCCAAGAGTTGAAATCTTAATACCTGATATTTACTGAGTCTGTGCTATGTGTCTGGTACTTTACATGAATTGACTCACATGAGATTAAATAATGTTATTATGTCTACTCCACAGATGGGAAAACTGATACTTATAAAGTCGTTGAAGTAATACCACTAGTAAAAGGCAGATCAGAGATTGTTCCACATTTCACTAAAACTAGAGCCACACTCTTAATTGCTGTGTTGGTCTTCCATGAATAGAATCAATTCTTTTGAACCAGAACATCCTGTCCACTATTACTTTCATTACAATGAATTCTCTTCTTTTGCTTTAAGCCAGAATTTTTTTTATCAAATAGAATATACTCACATTCCTATATATAGACTCACACATAAAGTTCTCATGAAATTACACGCAAGTATAGATTACAAACAGCCATATCTTTGGGGTGGGGGTGGAATGTACATACCACACAGGGCTAATATAAATGTAAAATGATAAAATGATTACCAATTTCTTATAATTTGAAAACTTTTCTTCCTTCTCAGAAGACTTCACATGGTAATGTTAGAAAGTATATTTTATGAGGTCCATTCTTTTACCAAAGCTTGCCCTATTTGTGGTATTGCTCCCTTAAAATGTAAGTATTACCGGAAGAGTAATATATTAAATCATGAACAACTTCATGAAAATAGTTTTATTATAACCCTCTGTTTCCATGAACCAGAGAAGGTATTTGGTATGTCTGAATGCACTATGGGCCTTAGTAAAGACCAAAAGAAAAAATAAAAATCCAATAGACATTTTGAACTTGTCTCAGAATCAGTAAATAAGTTTGCAGACTAACCAACATACAAGAGGTGATCATATATCTTCTATTTTAGGGGGAGAGCTAGATGTTTCTGTTTCTTTAACATATCAGTAACTTTATTACTGTGGTTTTGATATCTAAGTTATTTCCAAATGTAATTTATGGCCTTTGGGCATTCTCGGATTCCATGTCTAATGATTACTTTGTTTTTATTAAACACCCCAGTAGATTTTTTAAACTTTCCTAGTAAATAAAAAGATAGACCTGAACTCCTGCGTCTGAGATTGAATAGACATACTTTACTCCTCCCACCAAAACTAAAACTATTAATGCTGCATATAAAACAAACATAATACTCTGAGAGGTGAAGAGAAAATACAGACTAACTATAGAATCCAGGACCCAAGGAAAAGCACATTGAATTCTCCAGATTTTCTTTTTGCTGCTTATATCTCATATTAGAAGCTGGAAGTCAATCCAGAAGTGCTAAGGAGTACAGATAAGTAACCCCTCCCCCCCCAAAAAAAAATGTTTGCTCTCTCTACCCAGAGGATCAGAAAAAAATGTTAAAATAGAAAGAATAAAAATTTATACTATATCTGCTGTGTTCTAGTCAAGCATCAGAGGAAAAAAAAAAAAAAACCTGTGTCACCATCTTCCCACACCTGCAAGGCCACATGGGAACCTAAATGTCTAACTTCATGAGATTATGTCCTGAAGAATGACCCATCAGGATAGTGTCAGAAAAGGATGGGCTGGGAGCTTGAGGTTTTCACTGCCACAGGCCAGCTATAGGTCCCTGAGCACACATGGTTTCAGAAGAGACCATCTGGGAAGTATGAACTGCCATCACCACTCAGAAGTAATGAAGTGCTCCCCTTTCCATTGGAATGGTGTTGCAGGAGGCATAGCAGAAAGTCAGATCTTTCATTATTGTCCAGTGGTAATAAAGTCACCGGTGCTGCAGTATCAGTGAAGACCTCATGGATAGTTGCAACTCCCATCTTTATTCAACAATAATAAAGACACCCCCGCCTCCCAACAGTAAAAAGAGGAAAGGAATGGACTTCTACCTCTACCTGACAGTGACAAATTAGGCTTTCCCTGATAGAAAGATGTCACACAGAATAAAGACCAAACAAGCAAACACAGCTAAAACTGAAAGTTTATATAGGAGATCCAGAATCTCAAAACATAATTCTGAAAATGTTCAGGTTCCAGTTTTTAAAACCAATAGCAAAAAAAAAAAAAAAACACTAAATTAAAAAAAAATCAGTAGATGCTAGCACCCAGAAGACAAAAAAGTTAAAATTATTGGACAAAGGTTTTAAAGCAACTGATAAAAATGCTTCAAAAGCAATTGCAAATGCAGTAAGACAAATAAAACCTCAACAAATAAATAGAAGATATAAAGAAAAATTTAAAAATATTTAAATAAAATTTAAATTTTAAAGCTGAAAATACAAAAACTAAAATTAAAAAGCTATTTAGGTGGACTCAACATCAAAATAGAAGGAACTGAAAAAAGACCCAATAAGCAAGACGACAGAACAACAGAAATTACCCAAGAGAAGATATACTGGCAAAGAGGGAAAAAAATGAACAAAGAAACTGTAACAAAATATCTAGTATTTATGTCATTGGATGACAAGAAGGGGAAAAGAAAGAGAATGGTGCTGAAAAAGTACAAGATAGTACTCTCTGTAAGAGTAATGGCTGACATGTTCCCAAATTTGACAGACATGTTCTAATAAACTCAAGAAACTCAGCAAGCCATAAACAGAATAAAGTCAAAAAACTAAATTCTAAGACACATCATAATTAAACTTGAAGTTGCATAACATTTAAAAAGTGCTAAAAGAAAATATTGTCAACCCTTAATCCTATGCCTAAGAAAAATATTCTTCAGAAATGAAGGAAAAATCATGATCATCTAAGATGAAGGAAAACTGGAAAAGTTTATTACCAGGAAAACTACCTGAAAAGTATAGCTGAATGCAGTTGTCTAAGAAGAAAGAATATCATAAATAAAGGAAGCTTGGAACATCAGAAGGAAGAAAGAATATGACAAGCAAAAATATAAATAAAAATGTATACTTTCTCCTTTTGAACATTCTAAATTAGTTTGATGCTTGAAAGCAAATATTATAACACCGTATGACGTGCTTCTAAATAAATGTAGAGGAAATATTTAAGACAATTATATAATAAGTGGGGGGGTGATAAAAAGAGGTGAGATTTTACTACTTCACCCAAACTTACTAAATGATAGTATCAGTATATTATGATATGAATTAAATACCTAGATATATGAAATTATATGAGAAGATTTTTAAAGTTGCACACTCAAAATTACTATAGATAAATAAAAAATAGAAAGTTGTTCAAGTGATCCACAGGGAGGCAGCAAAAAAAAAAATTGAAAAATGAAAAACAGAGAACAAAGAGGAAACAAAAAAAATGGCAACTTAGGTAGTGACAATTATATTTATATATTATATATAATTTATATAATTTCATTAAATATAACTGTACCAATTTAAAAGATAAGGGAAAATGAATTCATAATTTTATAATCCTCACAATTAAGAAATCTTTACATCTAAATGTTTTCACTGCAGAAGTCTACTACATGTATTCATAAGAATTAAAACCCATTCTCTACAGTGTCTTGCAAAATAGAAAAAATAACAGAATATTTCCTAATTCATTTTTTGAAAATAGTATTACCTTAATGTCAAAACTACACAAAATAGTACAAAAAGAAAACTATGAATTAATAATGCTTTTGAATGTAGATATAAAAATACTTAAGATATTAGCAAGCAGATTTCAGCAACAAATTAAAAAAATTACACAGTGTGAATAAGTGGGATTTATTCCATAGATATAAATCAGATTTAATATTTAAGTGTCAGTCAATATAATCTAACATCTTAAAAGGACCAAGAAGAAAAATTGCAATTATATTAACTGTATAGAAAAGACATTAATAAAATTCAATACCCACTTATGACATAAACTCTTATAAAAATAAATATAGAGAAGAGTTTCTTCAGTTTGGTAAAAAGTATCTACAAAAAAATTATGACTAATATTATACTTAATGTTAAAGGCTAAATGCTTTCCACCTACTATCAGGAATGAGGCAAGGATGTCCATTTTAATTTATCCAACATAATGTTGTCAGTTCTCGTCAATGCAATAGGACAGGAAGAGGAAGCAGAAGTAAAACTGTCCCTATTAACAGATGACATGATTACCTACATAGAAAATCTTAAATAAGCTATAAAAAGATTACAAGAGTAATATTTTTTACTCTTGTAATCTTACAAGAATCCAGCAAAGTCACAAGGTTACAAGACAGACATAAAAAAAAAAATCAATTGCATTTCTACATATTGTGAAAGGGCACGTGGATACTTGTGAAAATACAATCCAATTTGAAATTGCTCAAAAACTAAAATATTCAGTCAAAGCTAATGCAGCTTGAATCCATGTGGAGCCCTGGCTTAAGATTGAGGAGCTGAAAATAGGCAGCAGTGAGTGGAGAGAGGAGATTTTTTTTTTCATCTGCAGGGACCTGAGGCTTCTCTGCTTCCTCTCATATGTGTTGCACAACCATGCTGAGAGATAGACACTACCCCTCTCTTAGAATCAGAGTTACATTCTGATGATTCTCTGCTTAGAGAGAGAGAGAGCTGCAGGATACAGTTTCCTAAGGACTGCTGAAGCAAGTTCTCAATGTCATTCCAGAGGAACTCAAAGAAGGTTGTGAAAAATGTGAATGGCCTGAACCACTATTTGGCTGAATTTAAATGGGGTCTGGAAGACTTGATGTGACCTTGGGTTCAATGCATCAGTGGACCTCAGTCAAAACCCCAAGATCAGGAGTCAGAAAGCAGTTGATCCACCATTGATTATTTTGTAGATATGGCTAAGTCTCACCAGCAGATGTGAATAATTCCACAGAAGATGCCAGTTAAACAGGCTGCCATGGAAAAGCCTGAAAATGCTAAGTGACTGCAAGCTCTTGGGAAAAACGGAAAGAGGTGTAGAGATTCTTCAGAAGATATAGCAGGAGAAAGTACATATGATTACTGCCATTGAGAAATACAAGAAAAACTGATAAAGTGGATTTCCTTGAGAGAAATAAGAAACTTGTCACAATGGTCACAAAGGAAGGCGCTAAAGGCCAGCAGATAAAGAAGGGTTCCAATGCCAAATGACTCTGTAAAAACCAGAAGTTTCATTTTAATGCAAAACAGAAAGGATCCAAGTGGAACACTTGTGAGAGCTATGATACTGTATCCATCTTCCAGGCTAGAAAAGCTCCTGGCAAAGGCCTCAAGAGGCCTGGGAAAAAAGACCATATAAAAATTCTGGAAAACTAACAAGAATGAAAATGAAGAGCAGAGCACACTAATCAAGCAGCATCTTTATATACAAAGAACCAAGAAAAAAGGAATGAAGACTTGAAATTTCATAATATGATTTGATCCCTTCTGTTGTTTTTTCTTGTCTGTAAATAAAAATGTTTTCAAATGAAAAAATGAAATATTCAAGTATAAGCCTGACACAATACACACACACACACACACACACACACACACACACACACATATGTGTAGATAGATATGTATATGTATGATTTATATGCTGGAAACTACACAATGCTAATGAAAGAAATTAAAGTTTTAATTAATTGTAGAGACATACCATGTTCATGGATTGGAAAACGAAGCATAAATAAGATGTCAATTCTCTTCAAAGCTGATCTGTGAAATTAGCATTATTCCTAAAAAAAAAAAATCCTACTCATTTGTAAATATAAGTGAAATGATTCTAAAATTTATGTGGAAAGGCAAAAGAACTAATTTTAACTAAAATAGCTAAAAACAATTTTGAAAAAGAATAAAGTGGGAGGAGCCAATCTACCTGATTTCAAGACTTATTATGTGGCTATAATGAGCCTATGGTATTTGTGTGAAAATAAAAACAGACCATTATAACAGAGCCTAGAAATACACCAACACATGTATGCCAAAGTGATTTTAGACAAAGGTGTAAAAAGAGTTCAATGGAGGAAAAATAATATTTTTAACGAATATTTATTGAAGTGATTGGGCAGAGAGAGAAGGAAGAAGTAGGAGGAGAGAACTGAGCCTTAAGTAGTCTCATAGCTTATACAAAGTTTGAGTAAAGTTAGTTCATAGGCTTAAGGGGCAGAGGGTAAACAGCAAAGTGTAGAGGGAACCCATTTGACTGTGGTGGAGGGCTATGGATGATGTGATGTGTTAACATACATCTGAAGAGGCGTGATTCTATACCTCTGGATTACATATAGTGTTTGTAAACCAATGTTATCTGAATAAAATTTTTTAAAAATAGACCACAGGCTAAAATCTAGAGCACAAAACTGTATAATTTTAAAAAAATAGAAAATCTTCAGGATATAGGGTTAGGCAAGAAAGTCTTGCACTTGACACAAAATATATAATCAATAAAAAGAAGTTACTAATTTTACTTTATCAAAATTTAAAATTCTTGCTATATATGAGACTTTTAAGTAGATGAAAAGACAAGCTACAGACCAGGACAAAATATTTGCAAACCACATACTTGACAAAAACTAGTGTCTAGATTATGTAAAAATTCTCAAAACACAAGAACAAAAAATAAAAAATAAGTCTATTTTAAAAATGGGCAAACACATGAAGAGATATTTTATCAAGAAGGATATGCAATTTGAAAATAGTATATGAAAAAAATGTTCAACATCTTAAGCCATTTGGGATATACAATTTAAAGCAATAATGAGATATCACTGCACATATCTGAATGCTTAAAATAGAAAATAGTGTCAGCATCAGGTGCTGGCAAGTATTTAGAGAATTTGGATCACTCATGCATTGTTTTTAGAAATGTAAAATGCTACAGCAACTTTGCAAAATTAGTTTGGCATTTTCTTTAAAAATTTGATATGCAGCTACCATGCAACCCAGTGATTATACTCTTGGGTTTATTTTTTCCCAGAACAAAAAGACTTAAGTTTACACACATCTTAACACACATTTTTATAGCAACAATTTTTATAATGGCTCAAAACTGGAAACCCAGCTATCCTTCAGCAAGTGAATGTTTAAACTGTGGTACATCCATACCATGAAAGGCTACTCACTAGTAAGGCAAACAAACTATTGCTACACAGAACAATCTGGATAATTCTTTAGAGAATTATAATGAGTGAAAAAGTCATAAAAGGTTACATACTGCATGATTCCTTTATATAAATTTCTTGAAATGACAAATTATAGAAATGCAGAACATATGAGTGACTACCTGGGTAAGGAAGGGATGAGGGAAGGTAAGAAGGTTATGTGGCTATAAAGGAAAAGTGACATAAGAGATCCTTGTGCCAATGGAACATTCTCTTGACTACATCAATGCCAAGATATTGGTTGGGATTGAACTCTAGTTCTGCAAGATGTTACCATTGGAAGAGACTGAATACTGGGTACAGGAAAATCTATGTTTTATTCTTACAACTGCAAGTGAAGCTACAGTTTTCTCAAAACACAATGTTTAATTTAAAAACAATACTGGGCCTCCCTGGTGGCATAGTGGTTAAGTGTCAGTGCTATCACCACTCCGGCCTGAGTTCAATCCCCAGCCAGGGAGCTAAACCATATATGGTGCAAAAGATCTCTCCTGTCTCACCTGCTGCTCCCCTTAGCAATCTATTTCAGTAGATCTACCTGTTCTGCTCCCCACTCTGTCTCTGATGAATCCCCTCAATCCCTGCATCTCTGGCCAACACCCCAGTTCTCTATGCATAAATAAATAAATAAATCTTTAAAAATAAAATAAAAACAATACCCAGTCCCCTCGAAATAAAATAAGTACAGGTTATTTGAAAAATATGTATTTCAGTTTTTCCTAATGTGCTAAATGACATCTTCTACCAAATGTTTGGGAACTGAGAAATTTTATCATGAAAATTAAATTGTTACATTAAAAAATAAGACCTGAAAGGATGACAAATATAATTGAATTCCAGTGAATTTTTTAATAACATTTTTTTTATTGAGGGAAGATTGAGTTATAACATTGTATATAATTTGGGGGAATAGGTTCACACCTCTTCAGATGTATTCAGAGGTACCACACTACCTCCCTTAAACACCAAAGCACCTGTAAGCACCTTGATTTAGTTTTGTCTGTTCCTTTGTTTTGTTTCTTTATATTCTCTATATAAGAGGTCATAACTCGGATACATTCTTGTTGTGATAGGGTATTCAGGTAAAAAAGCAATGATGGTCCTTTATCAAGGGCCAGTCATGGGCCATTCATGACTTTGAGTTTTAACCTAACAGTTTTTCAATAGGATCTCTGACATCTTGGAAGCTCCAGAGACTGGAATTTTTCAAAACGGGACCCATTTAGTTCCACTCAAACATTAGAGTTTAAAAGCTGCTAAATCCCTTGGGCTGTCACTCTGACTGTGCCAAGTGAAATCCCCAGGCTATGGAGTTGGCTGTTTAGCCTCTTTGCACAATGATCATTTGCTGGCCCACAAATACATTATGCAGTTCATTGCTCAGAAAAATTTTCTTTTTGTTTGAGTTATGGGGATTAAACACATTACAATTTAATCCTTTTGATGCATCCAGGCCATTTTGAAATTGAATGTCTTTCTATTAACTCTCCTACTGGGAACCAATTCACTGCCACTGTAGCAACATAACCAGGCAATCCTCATTAATTACAAAATTTCTGCCCTCTGCCTTTGTGAGATCTTCTAAAATATCTACTAACAAAAGCACTTAAGTAAATCTATGGGGTTAATCAATGTTTCATGTAATTTGGAAAAAGAAACTTCAAATCCTTTCAATAAAAATAGTGAAGGAGAGAGATGAAAAACAGTAGATTAAAGAAACTAGTGTTTAAGAATTCATATGTATTCAAGGATCAAGTCACATCAACTCTCAAACTAACCAAAAAGCTAATCCATGTTAGAAAATCAGCACATATTTGGTTTATTATAATTTTTGAAATGGAGAACATGAGTATATAAATTAAATTATGCATTCAATTCAGAAGCAGTTAATGCTCCTGTTGGATTTATAGCCTCCAATTTACAAAGACCCAGGCTTGATAAACTGTCAGGAAGACTGCTCATCAAATCTGCTTTTAGTACATGGGTTAAACTGAGCATTCTCCATATGGAAATCACAGCGATGAAAGAAGTGATTTTATTTTCCTTTGTCAGTGCAAGTGGAGAGAACTATATTGGAAGTATTATGTCTCATGTATACTTCACTTTCTGCACCACAGAAAATGGAACAAATCAGTGCTGAGGAAGATTTAGCATCCCAGATGTAGGCTAGCACATGCTGAGAAATGTCAGCACACTGAATGATAAGAGAAAAAAAAAAACAAAACGGTGACCTTAGAAGAATTAGCATCACAGGAATACCACAAGATGCAATGTGTGTTTTTATGTGTAAAAGCCATAATTCATGCAAACTTAAAATTACAACCTATTCCAACATAACGTTTCTGATCAATACCTTTGTTACCTGTTTGGCAATAAATTTATTCTATGCATTCTCGAGGATCAGCTCTAATCATGACTGTTTTCACTGTATTATCTTACTTTCGTACACTCAGTTGGAATTCATTTCCTGAGACCTTCACTATAGATTTACTCTAAAGAACAGCAGTGGTGGGGACTTGTTCACAGTTGTTTAAGAGAAAAGTACTATGCTAAATACATAGTGAAATTATTACATTATGCCCACACACAATGTCTAGATTCTTAGCCATCTTTGAGCATGCAGTGAGATATGTCTCTGAAATTTAAAAGCTGAAATTCCTTTAAGAGTTTTCACCTGTCAAACTCATAACAAAATCATCATCTTGGCTCTCCCCTAAATATTTTCCTGAGTGTTGTGCTCTTTCTCAAGACCATCTAGGATACAAATTTGTAAAATTCATTTCTTTTACTAAGGGAATTGGGACAGGAGAGTAGAAAATAACACTTGCGATGGTGGAGCTATCGCCTGAGCAAGTGCGTAACACACATGCTAGGAGATTCCATTGTGTGGAAACCCTCAGTGAAGGCAAGATGAAATTCCAACTCGTATTGTGCAAGGGCTGCCATTGCTTAAAATACCCCTTAAAATAGGCACATATATGCCTCTTTTAAATTAGGTTTTCAATCCTTTTTTAAAAGATTTATTTATTTATTTATGCATAGAAGAACTGAGGTGTAGGCCAGAGGTGCAGGAGTTGAGAGGATTCACCAGAGACAGAGTGGGGAACAGAACAGGCAGATCTGCTGAAATACACTGCTGAGGGGAACATCGGGTAAGACAGGAGAGGTCTGCTATGCCATGTGAGCTAGCTCCCTGCTGGAGGATTGAACTCAGGCCACTGAGGTCATTGTGTGATAGCACTGACACTTAACCCCTATGCCATCAAGGAGGCCCCATATTCACTTCTTACATCATTTCTTAAGGTTATTTTTTTTTTTTGCTATGATATTTGTTTCTAGTAACATTGGTCAACATTGAGATCGTTACTGACTTAAAAAGGCCCTAATCTGTAGTATCTGGGTGTGCTGAACATGAATATAACCCTGAAAACATTTTATTAGCTCTCGTTTTGAAGGTATCTCATGTAATTTATTTTATATGCTTCACCGTGTAAATTTGTCCAGTAGGACTGTAACAACATCCTAAATCAGCCTAGAATGATGTAATATTGCATCACATTGCATAATACCATCATGCACACATCATCCGGAGTTGATTGCATCATTTTCTGATGCAATGCAATACTACTGCCAGGCGGCTGCTGAAGTAAGCTGACGTCAGCCGTGCACTATGTGAAAGCCCTGTCAGAAAGGTTGAACACTGAAAATATTTCAGACTTTATGTGAGACAGTTTAAGCTACTGTTCCATAGAACTGTTATTATTTTATCCATTTAGGCACAATACAGAACAGTTATGCCTCGAAAGTGCGTTAATAGCATGGACAGGGTCTGCTGTATTTGTGGGGATGTGACATTTGCCAACCAGAAGAAGAGTATCATTTCTCAAGTGAAGAAGGCTTATCATCTTTACTTCGAACGCAAGGTTGGTGACCAGGATAAGGATTGGGCCCCGCATAGATGCTGTGCTACATGTATAACATGCAAAAGACCATCAATGCTATTTGCAGTCCCCATGGTGTGGAGAGAGCCAAGTAACCACTTAAAAGACTGTTACTTCTGCTTGGTTCCTCCTCTTTCCAACCAAATAACAAAGCGAAACAAGTCGAGAATAGTCTACCCAAACATTCCATCTGCATTGAGACCAGTTCCACATGGTGAGGGACTTCCTATTCCAGAACCTCCAGCAGAATATTCATCTGATGAGGACAAGAGTGATCCTACCTGTTCTTCTCCTGTTCCATTAGCATGCAGTCATCTAGTTTTCACTGTGGTGCATCATCGACCCCACACAGACTAACACAGAAAGAATTAAATGACCTGGTTGGTGATTTGGACTTATCCAAGAACAAGACAGAATTGCTAGGATCAAGACTCAACAATGGAATCTTCTAGAAGAAGATGTCACAATGACTTTATATTGAAAGCGCTACCAACAGTTGGAGCCTTTCTTCAGAAAGGAAAGTACTCTGGTATTCTGTTCCGATATTGAGGGCTTCATGAATGCCCTAGAATTCACACATGACCCACAATAATTGAGACTATTTCTAGACTCTTCGAAAGGTTGTGCTTTTGCACAATGGAAACCATCTTCCATCTAGTCCAGTAGCACATGCTGTCCACATGAAAGAGACATACCATCACTTAAAACAGCTACTGAATTCCATTGAGTATAACAAGTACAGCTGGCACGTCCGTGGTGATTTGAAGCTAGTTGCCCTTTTAATGGGACTGCAGCAGGGATATACAAAATACATGTGTTTCTTATGTGAGTGGGATAGCCACACAAGTGAATTGCACTCCTTGCAGAAGGAATGGACTTGCAGACAAAATGTAACAGTTGGAGAGACGAATATCCAGCACCCAGCTCTGGTCGAGGCTCACAAAATCCTGCTACCACCCCTTCACATCAAACTAGGTTTGATGAAGAATTTTGTGAAAGCCATGGACTGGCCCTCGCCAGCTCTCCGATACCTGCATAAAAAATTTCCTTGGCTCAGCAAAGCAAAGATTAAAGAAGGAGTTTTGTGGGTCCTCAGATTTGACAGCTCTTCAAAGATGACTGCTTCAACAACTTGCTGCAGGTGATGCGAAACAAGCATGGAATGCTTTTCGCCTAGTGTCTACAAACTTTCTTGGGAATGTTAGGGCAGAAAACTACAAGGAACTAGTAGAAGACATGCTGATGCAGTATCAGAAACTTGGCTGCAATATGTCTCTCAAGATCCACTTCCTTCATTCCCATCTGGATTTCTTCCTGAAAAGTGTGGCATGGTTAGTGATGAACATGGCAAACATTTTCATCAAGATATTGCATCAATGGAACAAAGATACCAGGGAAAATGGTCCACGACAATGCTGGCTGACTACTGCTGGACACTCCCCAGAGATGCTCCTGAACAGTGGTACAAGAGACAAGTGAAGAAATCTAAGAAGTAGTCTATGACTTGAATTTTTACAGGTATTAACCATAGGCCTATTACTATTGGCATGAATTTCGTGATGTAAACATCCATTAATTGCAGATTACAAAAAAAACTAGAGCCAAAATTAGAATTTGGCTGTCATATTTGTGTTGAGCACATACAAATTGATAGGAAATGACTAATTTTATTTCAGTAACATGACTTTTGTAAAAATTTGTTGACCAGTGTAATCTTTTATATTTATAAGAGTGAGCAACATTTAACCCTTCACTGGTTTTCAGGCTTTTATCATTTCCTTAAAATACACAGCAGAGGTAAGAACTTTAAGGACATTATTTAAGGTGATTAAAAGTGAATGAGCAGGTGAATATGTGTTAATGGTGGCATGTTGATCACAAGACAATAGGGAATGGCTAGAGAAAATGCAGTCCCTGTCTGAAAAGAAACCGAAACCAAGTTCTCTAAGTTTCTTTCGTTTTGTTTTCATTTACTTCAACAAAAACAAAGAAAATCTGTCTTTGGTCAAAAAAATCTGTATGGGTCAAGAGATCATCAAGATCATCACTCTGTCCTCATTTTTCTAATCCTCTTGCCATAGACAATTGGTCTCACTTCAACACAGTTGAAATCAACTATCTTTTTTATGGTCAATGTAAATGAAAACCAACAGAAGCACATTACAGTATCACTTCCATTATCCCAGGAGAATCAGGCAAATGAACTTCTTCCAGTAAACCTCAGGTGTCAGAGGGTCAAAATTATGGACCCTATTGCTTTGTCTTTGTATTATGTATACAAAGCCAGTTTGCAAATACCAGGTATTACATTCTCATGGCAAAAGCACGTCAGAGAAATCGGAGTGATAATACCTAACTACCACTGAGTACTTATTTCTTGATAGGCAGTCTGAGAGTTTGCCGTATGCTGTTTTGTTTGTTCTTCACATCTAACCTATTACATAAGTACTATCATTATCCCAATTTTATGGATGAGGGAACTGAGGCTAGAGTCACACAAGTGGATAAGCAGAGATTCCATGACTCCAAAGTCCATGATTTTGACCAAAATGCAAATATTTATGATAAAGCCAGAGTGAGTCAGTTGTTCAAATATTGTGCAATCTGGTGGAGGGACGATATTGAAAGTAGGTAATATTTAACAGGGAATTACTGTTTGCAAAGATAGGCCTTGGGAGCATTATGGAGAGAGAGTAATGCATTTAGAGGTGTTTTGACAGGAACTTGGTGGTGGGAGAGAGAGGTAGCTGCAGTACAGGTGGAGTGTGGTCTGACCAGAGACAGGTGGGTAACTTTGAGACTAAGCTGCTCTTCTACCATAATTTCTTTCCTTCCCATCTGCTTCTTTCACTGTTCATCTGTCCATTTACAAAAGTTCCAACTATGAAGAACTAACCTAAAACTTAGGGGTAATATTTTATTTCATATATTTGATTTTCCCTCTATCTCCTACCTTGTTCTAGGGGACCTAGTCTCTATCCAGTCAGGAAAAAAGAAACGTGTAAACTTTAGTATTGTAGAATAAAGCACAAAGACTTCCACCTGCTTAGCACACGAGAATTGTTCTCTTAGGCAGGTTTTTTGTATCATGGACATTTCCTCTGAAGGAAGCCCCAGAAGAGATCAGAGAGAATGAACCCTAAGCCCCATCAGAGCCTTAAGAGGAGAGCAGATTCTCTGGACTCTGCTTTACACAGAAATGTGTAACATTTCTGACAACAAAATCTCTCCACACTTCCTAACATTAGTCTGTGAAGATTAACTTTATATGTCATCTTGGCTCTTTTATAGTACCCATATATTTGGTCAAATATTATTCTAGGTTTTTCTGTGAAGGTATGTTTTGGATGATTGTCATATTACCCTGAGTAGTGTAGATTACCCTGGATAATGTGTGTGTTTGCATTCAATCAGTTGAAGGTCTTAATAGAAAAATACTGACCTCTCTGTGATGAAGAGGTAATCTGCCAGCAAACCACCTTTGGACTCAAACTTCAACTCTTCCCTGGATCTCCAGGCTGCCAGCCTACTATACAAATTTTGAACTTTCTAATTCTATACAAATGAGTGAACTACTTTCTTAAACTCTGTCTAGGTAGGTAGGTAGATGATACATACATACATACATAGCATAACATACATACATACATGCATGCATACATACATGCATACATATATACATGTGGCGATACATGCACATATGTTGGATCTGTTTCTTTGGAGAACTTCAACTAATATACACCCTATTTTATTCATTCTAAGATCTGTATTTTTTTCACATGTTTATATCTCCAAAATAATATGACATCTTAAGTTGATACTGTTTTAAATGAAATTAGTTTTCTTAATATTTGGCAGAGTATTCTACATCTCATCAACTAGATCTTAAATTGGAACATGCCAGCAATGGTTTGCTATATTGAGCCAACTGATTGTAGTGTAACCACCATTCATGATTTGTGTGTCCACACAGTGACTACTCTGTCAGGATATAGAAATCTGTGTACTTTTATAATTATTCCCCATAATCTTATAATTCAACTGCCACCTGTAAGCTCTGAATTTTTTTTCCTTAGGGAAAGTAAAATATGAGAGAAATAAAGCTTAAAAGGAATATTTCAAAAGGGAAGACTAGTAAAAGAGAATAGAATTCTGTTTCTCCACAAGTAAGCCTTATTGCACTACCCCTTTCCTTTCAATGTAGATATAGTTATTGGCTAAAATATTATGAACCATCCTCTTTCCCTCTGATAACCTATGAAGTGAAGCTTATACACATATAGAGATGTGAAACTGTACTGCCAAAATTTATATAGTATTGTAAATTGTAAATCAGTGATAAATCAATTAAATTAAAACAGACAATCTCTTTCATTTGCACCTCTGCTCTTCTCCTCCCTATCCCCTCTCTCTCACACACATACACACAACCCTAGTATGTGTGGGATAATATGATACATAAACATATAAACAGGAGCCTTAATTTACCTGATATCAAAGTTCTAGTGCCATTTCCACTCTCAAATTGACCCCTTCTATCCTTTCCTCCCACCCACTCTTAAATCCCAACTCTGGTGACCACTATATTTTTCACAGAGTCCAAGAGTTATTTTTTTGTGTGTGTTTTGTTACGTTGTTTGCTTTGCTTTCCATATATGAGAGAAACCGTTAGGTGATTTTCACTTTATGACTTGTTTCACTTAGCATAATCACCTTAAGTTGTATACGTATTGAAAACGACAAGATTTTACCTTTTTTAATATTTGTGCAGCACTCCATTGAGTATAGATACCAAACTTTTTTATCCAGTCTCATCAATCAATGGGCATTTAGGTTGTTTCCATGGTTTGGCTATTGTGAATGATGCTGCTATAAACATCGGGGTGCATATATCTTTCTAAATTACTGTTTTCATGTTCCTCAGATATATACCTAGGAGTGGTATTACTACTGGGTCATATGGTACTTTCATTTATTTATTTTTTTAAGGATGGGAGATTGTCTTTCTAGGTTGGCAATACCTTCACTGTGGCTTAGTCAAGATAGCGAAGTTTTGGTGCCGTCAAAACATAAGTCTGAATACCAGTTCTGCCACATACAGGCAGTGTGATTTGGAACATTACAGTTTTTCTGTTTGGAAAGTGAAAGCTATGATATCTATGCTGAAGAATTTTATGGAACTTTAAGTTAATTTTTGAAAGAAGCAGGCCTTCAGCACCTGGATTAGATGCTGTAGTTCCTGAAGGAAGTGTGCAGATGAAGATAGGTGCCTGGCAGAGGTGTCTGATAGAGCATTGGTGGTTTTGATGTGTTAGTGCTCACAGAGATGCTGACATCAGCTGATGGACCGTCACGCCTGGAAAAGGCAGCTTATCAGGAGGCAGAAATGGTAGCTCACGTTGTCTGTCACTGTTCTCCTGTTGCAGCAATTGGCACAGAGCCTTGCACTTGGAAGATTGTCATGTTTATTGAATAAATCACAAAGAAGTGTTTTGAAAAAAGCATATCCTACTTTTGGCTATCTATATAACATGCAATAATGCTGTTCCCAGCCTAACTCTTATGAATACAGAGGAAAAAGAGCATTTATGATATAATCCATTTTTACCCCCAGTTTTGAATGTTTTCAGCTGAACCCTCGGCTTCATTATATTAGTCAGGTTCTAGCCTCTCTCTCTTTTATAAATATCTGTTCATTTTAAAGAAATCAACAAATAAACTACAGATACTTTAGTTAAAACATGGAATTTACAGCAAGCTTATGGTATTACTCATTTGAATGTTCACCTAGGGAACAAAAATTCTCATTTCTAGTTTTTAAGAGATAATGGCAACATAGATATCTTGGTGTCAAAGATATTTCCCCTCTCATTTCTTTGCTTCCTTTTTCTTCTGTTTTCTTCCCTATCCACCATCTGTTTGTTTGAGAAATCAATAAATGAATCATCCAACAGGCAAACGAACTCTGGATGACACATTTATAGCCCCATCTGAAATGAATTGAAAGTTTAAAAGGCTACATAACATCAATTGGCGTGCATGCTATTTTTACTAAAAGATGATCAGATGCCAAAAGGGTCCTTTATAGCAGATTGTCCCAGGAACTATCACATACGTTCTTCTTATGAAACACTGGCAGCCATTTTGTACTTACTGTTAGACCTTCATAATCCTTGAAAAAATTATTCACCATGTAACAGTAGCATTAAGTCAGAGAATGGAAACTAGTATCTAGAATAAATGTCAATACTAATTTTCAGATGGCAATGGGAAAAGCAAAGCATAAAGAAACTGGAATTTGAGGATGGACAGGTGAAAGAAAGGTAGAAAGAAAAGTAGTGTAGAGTGGTGGATGGATTTAGATTCAAATTTCCACTGTGGCAATTAACTGGAAACTAGAATCAAAGCAGGAACTTCATTTATTTAATGGAGCCATATATTAAACTCTTTGTTAAGAGATGATCTAGACACTGAGGATACATCATTGAACAAAATGGAAATCTATGAACTCAGAGACTTTATTTCAGTGGAGAAAGATATAATAATTAATGAAGCCAATAAATGAATTATAAAGTATATTGAGGGAAATGCTATAGAAGAAAAAAAAGTTCAAAGTAAAGGGGTATGGGACTGCCAGAGTAGAAATTTAAGTTTAAATAATGTAGTCTAAATGTAAGGATTATTTAAATATTAATTATTCATCATAAAATGACAGAATGACAAAATTAAAATGAAATCATTTTGTAACATGACACAGAGAGGAATTTCATGGGATATCTATAAAGAATGACTCACATTTTTCACTGAATTTACATAAAATATTTACTGTGCATGTAACTCCAGAGAGGCTCTGAAAACATTTCACAGATAATTACTTGTCCATCTTCTTCTTCCATAAAACATTGTACTGTTAAGACAAAGCATACAAGTATGTAGGTTTTACTTACTGGCAAGGTCAAAGTCTTTTTAAAACAGTTTCATCTCATCATTGTCCATATGCCCAACACTATTGTCTCCATTTACTGGTGGGGACATTCAGGTCCAAAGAATGTTTATGGCTAACAAAATGAGTTAGTGGTGGGGATTATGGAATGCATGTCCTGAGCAGCATGCAAATGACTTCATCTTATGTGGTTTTGGCCATGTAAGCAGTTAAATTATCTCAGCAATTCTGTGAACTGGACTTTCTTCATGATTACCCTTCTTCCCATCTGGTTATCCCAAGAGAACTGATTTTTAAGTAAATCTTTGTGAGAGTTAAGTATGAGTGTAAATGCCTGAGAAACACTATAACAATATGCAGAATATGCAATGCTACAGTTTCTCTAACGAAGGAATTCAGGAAAAGACGAAATACTGCCCAAAAGTGTAAGTTCCAAAGTCTTTTTTCTTTTTCCCTCTCAGAAAGTACCTTTTTGGCTCTCACTTCGTAGGAAATTGACAACAGTAAGTCCCTTATCTTCTTTCATTTTTAAAATCTTGAATAACGTGGCTAATACTACGCATTTGTGGTTAAGTTAATGAACTCACTGATTACACTTTGCAAGTGACATAAATGGCAGCAACCCCACAAAACTTAAGCTATAATAGTGATTTCTTTAAATTTGAAATTCAAGATAAAATTGGGAAATTTGTCAAAAAAGGGTGAGCGTTTTAAGCCATTCTATCATATAATTTGAAATTTGTGGCCAAGAGAATTCAGCTGAGTATTTTATATCACTTGATCATTTTGACGGTTTTCCAAGTTACTGTAGACTAAACTTAAAGCAGGATATTGTGTTAATCAACTCTCAAATATGAATATGGCCCTGCCAACTGGTTTCCTTGAAACCTCTTTCATTTTGTGTTACATTATGATTTTTTCATGTAAGAGATGAAGATAAATGTGCAGTGCTATTAACCCATTTTGCTACTTGAATTATTATGTTCACACATCCTCCCTCTCCCCCCATACACACACACACACACACACACACACACACACACACACACTGCCCATTTATCTATCCAGGGAAACCCTCTTAATTTATCCACTTGTCTCTCTATTGGTACAATTTTTTTTTCCTCTTGAAAAATGCCAGGATTTTCAAAATAAATAACTGTCACTCGTGCTCTGCTGCTTCTGACCTTGACCCCAAAACCCTAACCGTGGCCTCATAAGAGACACTCCAGTTGACATGGGTGAAAGTTAATTAAATGAGAACTTGGGTGTTATATCAGGTGTGCTAATTTCTACCCCTTCCAGAAAGAAATCAGAACATAATGTTAGAGCCCTATGTGGTAGTCTGATCTGGTTTTAGAAGAACAAATTGGCTTCACTATGACCACTGTGATGTCTGGCAATATAACCTCACAGTTGGATTACAGCTAGGTGCCCTACATACAGCTGTTCTCAATAACCACACAAGGCTACCAGAAGGAAACTTTAACTGGTGAGACTTCTGGAGCCACAGCTGTCCAGGAAACTGGGAACAGGGTGACCTCAGCTGGGTTCCAGAAATTTTGAGGACTTCCATTTGGTTTCCAGGAACAATTCAAGGTGTTAATTATGATTTATAAAACTGTCTGTGTTTTGAGCTAGTTACCTTAGAGATCAAGTCTAAGGTTAGAGCTAAAGAGTTCCCAGATTTACACTTCAGACACATTAGAGCAACACCCTTCCATGAAAAGCCACCATGACTAGAGTTAATGGCTGCCTTAATCTGACAGAATCTTAGTTTGTAAATTCAGACATCTGCCCCCACCATCCTCCATCTCCAGCTTCCCTTACTAAAAAGAAATATGAATATGTAGAAAACTTTAGCATAGCAGCTCAATATTGCTAAGTGTTAAGATATTTAAAGTCCAGTTTTAAAAAAACTATAACAACAAATTCCAATGTATATTAGATTCCTTTTATGACTCCATGTTACATATTTATTTGTATTAAATAACTTTTGTATTAAATAATGTATTTGTATATTTAAAGCATATCTTTCCACTGGCCAACACATATTTTTATAAGCAATGAGATTTGAATATATTAGGTGTCATCTTCTGTAAATACATTTTTTTAAAAATCTGCCTTATATTTATATAACAGGCACTTAAAAGGATTTGGCAGATTTTTTTTAATGAATCCCTTTGTAAAATTAATTTAATCTGCATACACTCGTACCTTTTCTCCTTTATCCTAATCAACCAGCATCTCATTTTTCCAAGAAATTATGAATATTCTTTGAATACCAGACAGTGAATTTTTGAGGTTGTCTGATAATTTACCATAAGTATTCCCTGGAAGGGGGCAAGTATCATTGTGCTCAGTTCTATTCAATTTTAATATTCTACAGTGTTTTCGGACCTTACTGTCACATACCTTTCACTGGCAGGTTGTCTTCCTAATATTTTCTTCACAGAGAATAAAACAGAAGCCCAAGACATTCCAACAAAGTAATAATAGAAGTAGAATTGGAATACTGTATCTCCTTGAAAAAAGCTTTTTCTTTATATGTATTTCCCACTAACTAAATTAACCTGTATACAATAAGCAAAGTAAGACAACAAACTGTTCTTGCTGCTACTGCTAAAGCAAATATGGAGCACACACATATGATAAGACTATACCAAAAGACAACAAATGAGTAGGGCGAGAGCCAATTCAACATTTAAGTGCACCTAAAAGTACATCACTGAAATTATGTAAAACTGAAATTGAAAAACTTCGATATTGGAAAGTTTCTGATAAATACTTTCATGTTAGTATAAATGGTATCAGAATACTGCTGTGCTAATACACTGAGAAAAGTGGCAGTTATGCATTCCCTTTCATAAACTCACCAGTTCAGCCACTGGCATAGAAAGTAGATTGTTAGCAAAGCCTAACCACCTAATTGCCCAAGTAACCGTCTTTGCTTTTATAGGTCTCATTGTCTTGAGCATGAAGGAAGTGGCAAACCAGTAAGACTGTAATCTATTATCTGTTATCCCTGAGAGCAGTATATGGGGGGGGGGGGGGGGGGGGGGCGGTGGTGAAGAGGGGAGAAAGGAGAAAGAGTAAGACTTAATAGGAAAGCTTGAATAGGGTGGAAAAGAGGTGCTTTACACCATAGTTTCCTGGTCCTGGTCCACATGTTTGTGAATCAATTACATGAGAAGGCACATGCACGCACATACACACGAACACACACCCATGGATTAGTTATTCCTCTAGATTATTGAATGAAAACCATACATTAGGTGGCAGAACACATGACAAGTCCCCATGCCAGGACCCTTGACCGGTGCATCCAGCAGAAGCAGGTAATACATCAAAGGCACACTGGTTCTGGTCACTAGAAAGTGCATGAATAAAATGCAAAAGAAGTTGCTATTGTAACTTTGTTTTTACTGAAGCTAATCTGACTGCCAACTATGATCAAAACAGCTTTTTGTTTGCTTGTTTTAAGCGTTAGAGTTTGTAGGTCTTGGCTTTTATGATTAAGACATCAATTTTGAGAAAATCCTTTAATTGTTATGCTTTTTGAACCTTAATGCCTGCATGCCACTCTAATGGCTTCCTTGTCTGCCTTCTGTCCTACGCTCTAAAATGTCAGCTACACAGCTTCCAGATTCAGTGCAAAGCTGATTAGATAGATCATGAACTAGATGGCCAGAAATGTTAAAATAAAATATTTCTTTCTTTTCCCATGAACTAGAAACTGGAGTAACCTTTAATATAGTTCAAGCTTAAAGCTAAATTTCAAATAATCCTGAAATCAGTTAATAAAAATATGAGATCGAGTTAAAGATATGAGGGTTGATGATCATATTATCTTTACCTCACTCTTTTCCCTTTACAAAAAAAAAACTCAGAAATAAAAATATGAATTAGGAAACAAAGTTCCAAAAAGCAAGAAATGTGAGATAATAACAATGAAGAAATCATTTTATAAACACTTTGGTTCTTTAAAAAAAAAACTGAACATTCTTAGTGAAATGTTTAGAAGGGAAAAGCCTACTTAAGTACTAGTGTGAAACTAGATTGAATTTCTTTGCCACAAATTAGAAATTAAATGCAGATTGATGTTAAACATCAAAATACTAGATATCAATTAGATATAAAATGGTGTACCAGGGCCTCCCTGGAGGCCCATGGTTTACGTCTCAGTGCTGTCACTGCTACTGCCTGAATTCAAGCCCTGGACAGGGAGCTAACATATGGCACAGCTGACCTCTCCTTTCTCCCCGACTGCTCCCCTCAGCAGTGTATTTCAGTAGAACTGCCTATTCTGCTCCCCACTCTGTCTCTGGTGAATCATCTCACAGAGGACCTGTACCTCTGGCCTACACACTGGTTCTTCTACACACAAAAAAAAAAAAAAAAAGATGTACCAAGTAAACATTCTGATTGAACAGTAGGTATGCTTTAGACAGCTGGACTATCCCTTAAAATTATATGAAAAATTGTGTATCTGTGTGAAGATATCTCCATCAAAATCTCAAATGGATCTATGACATATAAGAGAAAGCTTAAAGACCACTGACCCAAAGGATACATCTTACACAGGTCAAGTGTTTTCTGTAACCAGTAGTGCTTTGCTTTTTTAAATATTTCTTCCAACTTAAGGTTGTTATACTTACCCAACTAGTAAGGCATTATCACAAACTTTCATAATATTTGGTCTGTGCGCTCATTGCAAAATACAAATTCGTTTTTATCATCCATGCTATGCAGAGGAAAGGAAAGGGCTGAGTAGAATAGAGTCTACCTTATAAACTAATAACACTGGAGTTAGAACTATAGAGGATTCGTTATATATCAAAACAAAAATGTACATATCTTGCCCAATTTTATTATCTATAAAGTACAACACAGTTTCCTTTTTTTTTCATTATATTAGGTAAAAAAAGATAATTGTTCTCCCTTTGCATTTTAAAGGTGTTCATAGACACTGTAAATATCTTATAAAAGCTTATTTGGCACTGTGTTTAATGGTTTGAATACTAAGTAGTAATTTTTAAATTGTAAATATTTTCTTAAACAAGTAAGCAATCTTTCATTTTCAGAACATTTCATAAAAGGTTGAATAAATTCTCTTTCTTTATTGTCCAGGAGAAATGAACAAAGACCAGAACATTTTTTTTTATCCAAAAGATTGTATTTTTCTTCTTCTCCAGACTTCTGTATATCAAGCTTTCTGACTATGGGAAATGAAAAAAAAGTATTCATAAAGCTGATAAGGCAGTCCAAAGTTCTCGTCACGATGGCAAAGAACTTGTCAAAACAATTAGGAGTAAATGCTCAATTGTTGTCAATATGCATCATGCAAATGAAAGGAAAGTGTGGTTCTTTGACAATTTTTAACCTGTTTTACTAACTTTATATAAATACAATTCAAGAGATGTTTTGAAGAAGCCACAGATTCCCAGAATCGAAGCCTTATGTATATGTCTATTTTGATAAAGCACCACCAGATTTTGAAAGATGTCTAACTCATAAGGCATCATATTAAATTTTTGCAGTATTTAGCTTTTGTACACATTTGTTCTAGTTCGTCATAGATGGACTCCAAATGAAAGAAAGTTACCACAGGAAGAAATGAAAGTATGTTTGGAGTTTTCACTCCAATTTTCAAGAGTTTGATTATTAATTTTCTATATAATAATATCCAAACTCCTTATTTTTGGTATTCAAAGTTTTTATAACTTTTCCTACAAATTACATGTCTCTCGATTTGCTCCCCAATTTAGCAATGTGCTCAGGTCATGGATTTTGGGAACAGGAAGACCTGGACTCCAGCCCTACTTCCATCGTTTATGGACCTAGGGACGTCGGCCACTTGTTGAATGTCTCTGAGTCTTAGTTTCTTTGTTTTTGAAATGTGAAGAATATGAAAACACTAATACAAAAGAATTGTGCAGCCCTGTGTTCACAGCGGCATTATTCACACTGGCTAAGCCACGGAATCAACCTATAGTTGACAACTGGATAAAGAAATTGTGACATATATAATTAATAGAATACTACTCAGTTATTGAAAAATATAAAATTGTGCTTTGTGGGACAATATGGACAGATCATGATATGATTATGCTAAGTAAAATGAGTAAACATTTGAAAGACAATTACTGGATAATTTCACACTCAGGTGTGGAATATAAATTCTACTTCCAAACCCCCCCCAAAAAAAAAACTGGTAAAACACAACAGAAATAACTCTTAGATTATATGAAAAATGTGGGTGGTTAAAGGAGAGGAAAAGGAGGAGGGGATAGAAGGAGTAATGTGCTAGTATATTGGCACAGGAGCTTCAGTTGAGGGTGAGTGAAGCATGTGCACATGCTGAGTGTGAAGCTGTACTCCTGAGGTTATATAGTTTTGAAATAAAAGGTAAATCAGCAAAATTTGATTAAAAAATGTAAATTGTGTCATTTAATACTCCAATCTGTGGAGATAAAATTAGCTAATCAATAAAAGCTGTGCTGTGTCCGTCACAAAGTAACAGTAAAAATCAGCCATTTATGTTAAGGTATTTCTATACAAATGTTCTTTTCCTTCATAGTTGTTTACTCAATGTATGCTAAGAGGTGTTCTGCCTCATCACCATGACTTCTCAGATGAGGCCACACATGCAAATGCCATTCATACTCAAGTCTCTCCCACATACCTCTTCTTAGAAACTTCCCTCAGAATTTCTTCAAACATTTTCTCATCAGGTAACACTGGGTAACAATTTTTTACAAAAGTAATGTTACTGAAATAAAATTAGTCATTTCCTATCAATTTGTATGTGCTCAACACAAATATGACAGCCAAATTCTAATTTTGGCTCTAGTTTTTTTGTAATCTGCAATTAATTGATGTTTACATCACAAAATGCATGCCAATAGTAATAGGCCTATGGTTAATACCTGTAAAAATTCAAGTCATAGACTACTTCTTAGATTTCTTCACTTGTCTCTTGTACCACTGTTCAAGAGCATCTCCAGGGAGTGTCCAGAAGTAGTCAGCCAGCATTGTCGTGGACCATTTTCCCTGGTATCTTTGTTCCATTGATGCAATATCTTGATGAAAATGTTTGCCATGTTCATCACTAACCATACCACAGTGTTCAGGGAAGAAATCCAGATGGGAATGAAGAAAGTAGATCTTTAGAGACATATTGGAGCCACGTTTCTGATACTGAATCAGCATGTCTTCTACTAGTGTCTTGTAGTTTTCTACCCTAACATTCCCAAGAAACTCTGTCGACACTAGGTGAAAAGCATTCCACGCTTGTTTCACATTATCCTGCAGCAAGTTGTTGAAGCGGTCATCTTTGAAGAGCTCTCAAATCTGAGGACCCACAAAACTCCCTCTTTAATCTTTGCTTCACTTTTGATATAAAGTCATTGTGACATCTTCTTCTAGAAGATTCCATTTTTGGAGTCTTGATTCTAGCAATTCTGCCTTGTTCTTGGATAAGTCCAAATCACCAACCAGGTCATTTAGTTCTTCCTGTGTTAGTCTGTGTGGGGTTGATGATGCACCACAGTGAAAATCTGGATCACTGCACGCTGATGGAACAGGAGAACAGGTCGCCTTGTCCTCATCAGATGAATCAAGAGAATATTGTGCTGGAGGTTCTGGAATAGGAAGTCCCTCACCATGTGGAACTGGTCTCAATGCAGATGAAATGTTTGAGTAGACTATTCTCAACTTCTTTTGCTTCGTTATTCCACTGACAAGAGGAGGAACCAAGCAGAAGGAACAGTCTTTTATGTGGTTGCTTGACTCTCCACACCATGGGGACTGCAAATGGCATTGATAATCTTTTGCCATTTTACCACTGTGAAAGCTGTGTTGTACATGTAGCACAGCATATATGTGGGATCCAAGGCTTGTCTTGGTCACCAACCTTGCATCTGAAGTAAAGGTGATAAGTCTTCTTTACTTGAGAAGTGATACTTTTCTTCTGGTTGGCAAATGTCACTTCCCCACAAATACAGCAGAAATTGTCCACGCTATTAACACAGTTTCGAGGCATTACTGTTTTGTATTATGCCTCAATGGATAAAATAATAACAGTTCTATTGAACAGTAGCTTAAACTGTCTCACATAAAGTCTGAAATATTTTCAATGTTCAACCTTTTCGACAGGGCTTTATATAGTCTGACTGCTGACATCAGCTTATTTCAGCAGCCACCTGGCAGTAGTATTGCATTGCATCAGAAAATAATGCAATCAACTCTGGATGATGTGTGCATGATGGTATAATGCAATGCAATGCAATATTACATCATTCTAGGCTGATTTAGGATGTTGTTGCAGTCCTACTGGATATATTGACATGGTGAAACATATAAAATGAATTATATGAAGTATCTTCAAAACGAGAGCTAATAAACAGTTTTCAGGATCATATTCTTGTTCAGCACACCGAGATACTACAGATTAGGGCCTTTTTAAGTAGTAATGATCTCAATGTTGACAAGTGCAATTATTGGCTGTATCATATGATATTTAAATTTTTTCTTGGCAAACTTTTAAAAAAAGAATTTTAATGAGTTACCATTGTTTTATACATCCAAAGCATGCATAGTCCTCCATTATAATGTACTGTGCTCTCCTCCTACTCCCATCCTTATGCTCACCCCTCCTCCAAAACCTCCCCTCCTAGATGCCTCATGTCTATGGTCAGCTTCCAAAAGTTGGTTTTAATGTAAGTGACACTATATGGTACTTGTCTTTCTCCTTCTGACTTATTTTGCTTAGCATAATCCATTCCAGTTCCATCTATGTTGCTACAAATGGCATGAGTTTATCTTTTGTGATCACTGAGTAGTATTCCATTATGTATGTACACCACATCTTCTTGATCCACTCATCAGTTTTTGGGTATTTATGTTGTTTCAATATCTTGGCTATTATAAATAGCGCTATAATAAACATAGGAGTGCAGGTTTCCTTTGGAATCAGTGTTTTGTTTTGTTTTGTTTTGTTTTTGATACAGACTTAAGAGTGGAATTGTTGTGTCATATGGCAGATCTATTTTTAGTCTTTTGAGGAAACTCCACACTGCTTTCCATAAGGGCTAGAACAATCTACATTACCACCAACAGTGTAGAGGGTTCCTTTTTAACCACACCCTAACAAGTATGTGTCGTTGCCAGTCTTTTGAATATGGGCCCTTCTCACTGGTGTGAGGTGGTATTTTACTGTGGTTTTGATTTGCATTTCACTGATGATAAGTGATGATGAACATTTTTCATGTGTCTTTTAGCAATCTGTATGTCTTCCTTGGAGAATTGCCTATTTAGCTCTTCTGCCCATTTATTGATTGGGTTGTTTGTTTTCTTTTTGTATAGTTGCATGAGCTCTTTGTAGATCTTTGATATCAATCCCTTCTCAGATATATGGTGTGCAAATATTTTCTCCAATTCATTTTGGTTACTGTCTCTTTCACCATACAAAAGCTTTATTAAAAAGTTTGATGTGGTCCCAATTGTTTATATTCTCCTTTGTTTTTTCTGCTGCTGGGGATGAATCTGCAAAGATGTTTCTGAAGTTTCTCACGGTTGCCTGTGTTTCCTTCTGTGTATTTTATGAGTGTCATATCTTACATGCAAGTCTTTTTTCCACTTTGAATTGATTTCTGTTTATGGTTTGAGAAAGTGATATAGTTTCATTCTTTTTCATGTGGCATTTCAATTTTCCCAACAACATTTATTGAAGAACTTTCCTTGTTCCAGTGTATATTCTTTACTCATTTGTCATAGATGAGCTGTTCATATATGTGTGGTTTTATTTCTGGACTCTCAATTAGATTCCATTGGTCTCTGTGTCTTCTTTTGTTCCAGTACCATCCTGTTTTAATTATTATGGATTTATAGTATAGTTTGAAATCTGGAATTATAATACCACAATACCCCACCCTTTTGTCAGGAAAGCCTTGGCTATTCAAGGTATTTTATGGTTTCATATGAATTTCAATAATATTTGTTCCATTTCTTTGAAGAATACCATTGATATTTTTATTGGGATTGCATTGAATCTGTAAATTGCTTTGGGTAGAATGACCATTTTGACAATGTTGATTCTTCCAATATGATAGGTAATTCTTTATTGCTATCTGTTATATATCTGTATTTTCCTAAACTATTAATACTATGATTTCAGTCTTCTGTGGTTTATGATTTCATGGATTTATAGTCAGTATCTCAAAACAGATGGTAAATTCTTTTTTTTTTAATTGTTATTTATGTCTTTTACATTTTGTATTCCCCTTGGGCAGCCCACCACCAATTCACCCGTGATCCATCTCCATGGTCCCC
>PVIJ01009822.1:0-64354 GCA_004024925.1 Scalopus aquaticus | reverse complement strand
AGGCTCTATTGACTTTACCACACAGTGACCTGGGCAAGCCATTCATTCTTTTCAGGCCTCAGTTTACCCCTCTGTGAGCTGGGGCTATTATTTTCTGGCCCCTCTTCCTCATGGAGTTCTTAGAGTCAGTGATACGACAGATTCCTAGCAGCTGTGAAAATAGTTCAAAGTAATACAAAAGCTAGGTTCTGGTTTTAAACATTTTCTGAGCACCTCCTACAGGCGGGCACAAGGCTAGACACTCATTCACACACTTCCTGGCATGTTTCCTGCAAGCCCCATCACAGCTCTGAGGGAGAGGCACGGCAGCTGCGTTTTCTGTAGGTGAGGATGCGCACATTCAGATTTGCCAAAGCCCACTCAGCTCGAAAGTGATGGACCCAGGATTTGAACCCGGAACCCCCTGAGAGCCAGTCAGTAAAGTGAGGCGTGAAGAGAATGGTGTCCTCCTTTTTAAGCCCTCATGGGTTTGTTTTTTCTTTTAAAGATTTATTTATTTATGCATACAAGCTGGGGTACAGACCAGAGGTGTGGGGTGGCGAGAGGGTTCACCAGAGACAGAGTGGGGAGCAGAACAGGCAGATCGACGGAAACACACTGCTGAGGGGAGCAGCGAGTGAGGCAGGAGAGGTCTGGAGGGGAGCAGCGGGAGAGGCAGGTGAGGTCTGCCGCACCATGTGGGAATCTCTCCGGCTGGGCATCGAACTCGCGTCGCCGCTGCCGACAGCACCACAGCACAGCACGTAACCACTGCGCCACCAGAGAGGCCCCCCTCATGGGTTTTAAAATCTACCCAACAGGTCAAAGACACAGGCGGTAAGTTCCCTGTCCCAGGGACAGGGAGGCTGGCATCACTGGCTCTCACTTGTCTGGGCTATGAGGGCTCAGAAGTGATCTTGTTTGAGAGCCTAAGGTTCTGAGGAGTAAAATCCAATCTTCTCATTCCCAAATACTGGGGGCAGAGACACTGACCTCCTCACTATTCCTCAAACCCATCAGATACACCCCTGCCGCAGGACCTTTGCACCTACTGGCCCTTCTACCTGGAGTGCTTTCCCACCAGATAACTGCATAACTTGCTCTGCTCCCTTCTTCAGAACTCTGCTCAAAATATCACCAGTTCTCAGTGAGGCCTTCTCTGACACCCTGATTAAAACTCCAATCCCTTCCACCCTTGCAATTCCATTTCCTGACTCTGCTTGATTTTTCTCCCCAGCATTCACCTGCATCTGACAAAATAGATGCTTTCATTATTTATTATATAGCATCCACACCCACTAGAATGAAAGTCAGCTCTTCGAGGGCAGAGATTTCCATTTATGTCTCCAGAGCCTGGCACCGTGCCTGGCACAGAGCAGCTGCTCAGTAAATATTTGAACAACCAAATAAAACAGAGGCTCAGAGAGGGAAACCAACGGGTCCCAAGCCACACAGCATGTATAGCGCAGCGTCTGTGTCCAGGTCTTCTGCTCCCAGTCCCTCCTCAGTTTGGGCTTGCTAGACCTGGGGGTGTAGGAGCTGGGGACCCTGGAGCATGGCAGACAGGGGTGGGTGGGAGAATAACCCCTCCACTGGGCTCCTGTATGGGAAGCAGCAAGGGAGTGTGCCTGCTCAGGAGACCCCACTGCCTCCCTCTCCACCCCAGATCCCAGAGGCAGGTCTTGGAAGAGAACCTTATTTTCTTTCTTGCCTCCTAATTTAGGAATGGGGTCTTCCCCTGGAAACATCAGTAGCCACAGGGAAGGAGAAGGTTCCTTGCCTTTCCGGTGGTCTCCATGGAGGACACTTTTCTCTGGTCACAGACCAGGAGCTGAGGGCAGAGGGATGAGGGCACCATATGCCCAAGCTTGCTGGGTAGGACAAAACCAGACCTCAAACCCTGCTCAGGCAAGTCGAGTCCTGCTCTTTCCCCTGCACTGGGCCCCAAGCTGGTGCTGGGTCCAGGAGGCGAGGGAGGGAGCTGCCTATGGCTGCAGGAGGGAGCTGCCTGCTGGAAGTGGCAGGTGCCCAGGACTGGGAGCAGCTGCTGGTCAGCCAGCCCGCCTGGGCTCACATCCGGGTGCCGCCCTTTGCTCACAGGGGGCCTCGGGCAAATTGCGTAAGCTCCTGGTGCCTCACAGGTTGCTGCAGGAGCGCAGTGTGCAAACACACAAGCAACACTTAGAGCAGGCGAGCAACTAGTGAGCGTTCAACAAATGCAAGCTAACACACCACCATCCTCACCATAACCCTCACCATTATTACAGCTGACCGGCCGGCTGTCACGACCGGCCTCACCATCGTGACCACCACCACACTCAGCACCATCACTGTGTTCCATAGCATCTGTCCCCCCACGAGCTCTGCCAGGGCAGGAGTCAGACCTGTGGGGCTCACCCCTGCACCCTAGGGGGCTCTTTCCAAGTTGCTATGAATGAATAAATGAGTGAATGAATGAAGGACGAAAAGGTTTTTAAGGAGAACAAAGCAGCTGACAGGAGGAGCAGACTGCTAGATCAATTCCTTCAGCCCCACCCCACCCCATCCCTACCCTGGTCCCCTCCTCATTTTGTAGCTTCTGCTTTCATTAGGGCCATTGCCCCCTAGAACCAGATCTTCCTGGTCCTCAGATTCCAATCTCTGCTTTGCACATACTGGACCAGACTCAGCTCCCTAAATGTCCCCTACCGTGTGTTCCCTACTCTGCAACACTCAATAGTTGCCATTGCTCAAGATCTGGCTTTCTGGGGCCTCATCAAGAGATCACCCAGCCACATCTCCCTAGCCCCAAACTCTTCCCCGATTCCCAGTCTATGTCCATGCCCCCCTGGGCTTCCCAACATGGCCAGGAGCCAGTCCAGAGGCATCCACGTGGGGCTTGGGTCTCTCCCTGACCAGACCTGCTGACCCTGCCCACCTCCTCAGCCTTGCTCAGCCCCTGGCCTGGAGGAGTCTGCTTGTTGAGCAGGTCAGAGAGCCCTCGATGGGGTCCTAGCCATCACTCGAGCTCTCATGCTGGCCCCACACAGCCCTGGTCTTCCATTTCGCAGAGGTGGAAACTGAGGCACAAAGAGATAAATGAAAAGACATGAGGCATTCACTTAACAAATATTTACCGAGTGTCTACTATGCACGATACAGGGAACACAAGGTAAACAACAGCAAATATCCCTACCCTCACAGAGACTGAAAGGAACATACACACAAATACAGCATTTGTCAGCTATCGGTAAGGGCTTCTGAGTTAGAACAAGCAGCTTGATAGGGAACAAAGGGCATTTTGAAGTTAGTCAGGAAGGGCCTCAAGGAGGAGGTGATATTTCAGCAGGGTCTAGTGAGGGCTGGAGGATCAGACTGGAGGCCTGTGTGGCTGAAGGGCAGTGAACAGGAGCCCTGAAGGTGGAGAGAGGGGCCAGATATTCTGGGCCTCACGGAACTTCGTGGCTTTTGCTTTAAGGGTGGGGGGATCCAGAGGTACTAAGCAGAGAAGGAACCTGGTAAGATTTACATTTTTAACACAGCACTTTGCCTGCTGTGTGAAAAAGGGAGGAAGTAGGAGGAGGAGACAATAAGTGCTATTGCTGGGGGGAGATTACAAGGGGGAGGTGATAGAAAAGGACCCATACTCTCCACACCTCTGAGTTCTACTCTCTGGGAAAATAAGACTCCGCAGAGCTGGACATGGGAGCAGCAGGCCTAGCACTGGGGACTCCAGGAAGAAGTGGCCCCTTGAGCTCGGCAAGCTGGCAAAACCATCAAAACCACGACGGGCTGCTCGCTGCCTGAGCCAGTGGCTAGATGGCCCACTGGGTTGTAGCGGCATCCGCCGCCCACCCCCCCCACCCCACCCCCAGCCAGTGTGGGTGACCGTGACTCCCAGCTCTGGAAGTTCAGAGATCAGTCTGTTCTATTCATCAGCCCTAGAACATAGTAAGTGTTCAGTAAATCTTTTCGGAATGAATGAACAAGACCTGGTACATAGCAGGTGCCAATCAAACTTTGCCGAACAAATCAGTGAATGAAAGGATTGCCTGCAGCCCTGTGTTGTTTGGGGTGGTATCTCATGTTCATCTCAGCTCCTTAAAATAAGTGCAACTGCTGTCAATCATGGAGGCTTACTGGATGAGTCAGGCACTAGGCTAAGTGTCTTACCGGTGTCCTACAACTCAGCACAGCAGGATCTGTCACTGTGCCCACTTTACAGAGGAGCAAACTGATTCCCAGAGAGGCTGATTAACTTCCCTAAGGTCACTCAACTACTAAGCTGCACAGTCAGTATTTGAACGCTTGAACCCAGCACTGGTTTTCTCAGCTACATTTTAATATCTCCTACACTGGGACCTTATCAATGACACCATCAGTTCAACGGTAAATCCCCTGAGGGCAGGGCCTTGCAGCTGGGATCACCGATGAACAAGCCCAAGCTTCTGTCGCATCTGAGGTGCTGTCTTGGCTTCTCACCGTGGCCTGGTTACCACCTTCCTCATTAGGAAACCAAGGTGGGGAGTTGGGGACTTTTTCAAGACACAGGATGAGAAGTGGCAGAGGGGGGCCTTGAAATCCCAGCTCTAGAGCCTGTCCTCTCCACAGTCCCCTTGTCCTTCCTGTCGCCACCACCAGCCTGTGTCCCCAGCACAGGACCAGTGGACCCAGCGCCCCAACGATGAGCCCTGGATGAGGCAGTGACTAGTTCTTGGGGTCCATCCCATGACAGAAGTCCCCTCCACACCAGAGGCCTGTCTCAAGATCCAAGGACACCAGGCTCACCTCCAGGCTGACCTCCCACCTCTGCCTCCTGCCTAAAGGGGCAGAAGCAGCTAACCGGAGTTTCAGGCCCCGCAGGGACAGCTGGGCGTTTAAAGCTGGTGCACGAGGGGTCGTGACAGTGGGCACAGAGGAGGGCAGTGGGCAGGCAGGCACGCGCAACCGTGGGCCTGTGCTCTGATAGGTGAGAGCCCTGATTCTCACTACAGCCCCCTGAAGCAGGTCCTATTATTATCCCCCACTTTTGAGATGTAGAACCTGAGGCACAGAGAGGCTGAGTAACTTGCTGTAAGTACACAGCGAATTCAGGATGACAAGCAGGCAGCCCAGCTCCAGAGCCAAGTACATGAGGGAGAACACATAAAGGGCCGGACCCCCCTCTCATGTTCCCTTAGGCCTTCCTGGGAGCCCTCTCTCCTCCTGTCCCCAGTTCATGGCTCACCTCCTCCTAAGAGCCCTCTCTAGATCCTCCCCAGCCTCCATGACACCCTCTCCTTGCCCCGACCAGGCTGTGAACACCGTCTCCTCTCAGGGCCACTGGCCGCAGCCTGGGTGTGGGCTGTGCCTTGTCCATGTGGCAGCCAAGGCCCCCTGCCTCAGCTGAAGCACAGTGGGCTGGCCGACCGGCTGGCTAGCTTTGGCTCCACGCTGTGACACAGCCCTCCCAAGCCGCAGAGTCCTGAGGTGACCCCCGAGGTCAGCCCCACCTACACACGCTGCGTGTGCCAAGCGGCGTTCCTGGGGTCGGCACACCAGGTGAGACAGCCTCACCTCTGCCTCCCCTCCCCGGGAAGAGCCACTGTCCAAGCGCAGGTCATGCTATGGGGACCCCAGGATCTGAGCCTTGCTGTCAAGACAGGTGATTTAGGGAGACACGTATACCACCCCACCCCACCCCACATGCTCAAGTTCCTGCTCTGCCTCTTACCTGCTGTGTGGCCTCAGGCATGTTACTTAACCTTGCTGAGCCTCAACATCCTTATCAACCAAGAGTCATAAGGGTAGCCATGTTTGCACAAGCACATGGGTTCTACCTAGGAATATAAAGGATTTATCAGAGTGCCAGTCACCTCGTAAGCACTTTACAAATGGTAGCTGTGTCGTGGCTGTCATTGTTTTTACTCAGTAGCAGACACTGACCGTGCACTTCATACATCTCAAATTACCCCCACAACTACCCTAAAAGCTCACTGATATTTCTATCCCCGTTATATAGATGTGGAAGTGGAAGCTCAGAGAGGCTGAGATGAGTCAGCTGGTTGGTGAGGCAGGATTTGAACCCAGGGCTCTCTGTCCCAGGGCACATGCCTGCTGTTAGTCCTTTAATGGGCGGCCTAGACTCTGAAGCCCACTGCCGGCCTCACCCTCCTTCCCTGACGGCCGACTTCCGTTGAACCAGCAGGACTTCTTGGCCTCTGCTTCCCACCTGCTCTGGCTTGGTGTCTTCCTTCTGCCCTCTGGCTTCCATCAGGGCTTTCTCCTGATCTGGGAGGTGGGGGTCTGCCCATCCTCAGGGTGGACCCAGCTGACCACCTACCGGCTCCGGTATCCCCATATGACACTCCTGCTCCACCTCTATCTTTGTCCCCTGTCCCTTCTGCAACTCTGCCCCAGCATCCCCTGCCCGGCCCCGGACCCCACCTCCTGGGTCTAACTGCCCGTCACACACCACAGGCACTTGCAGAGAAGGGCTCCTATCTCCTGTGCTGGGCACTTAGCAACGAGTCTCCCTTCACCACCTCACAGCAGCCCTGTGAGACAGGTAATACTACTGGGCCCATTTGACAGAGGAGGAAACTGAGGCTCAGAGGCAGGTAGTGACCTGTCTCAAGGTCATCTGCTGGTGAGTCACAAAGCTCAATTCAAACCTGGGGTCAGTGTGAGCTCCAGAGCCCAACCCTGCCACACCACTTCCCATGGCCTCGTCACAGTCTGGGACTATTGATTCAATGGCTATCCTAATCCTAGTAATTGTTCCTTTTCATAGCGGGCTTGGCTATGTCCACAGCCTGGGATAGGTGTTCTACGTTACAGAATATGGAATATACTATAGAATACAGAGGACAGTGTATGTGTGTGTTATATGGCATACAGAATATAGGGGACTATGAGTGAGGCCACAGTGATTACCACCCCATTTTACAGATGAGGAAACTGAGGTTCAAAGAGGCTGGCCCAGAATTACACAGCAGGAAATGGCAGCCTGAATTCAACTTCTGCCTCCACATTCCCGCTGCTCTGCTGACCTTTCAGTATGAAAGTCTCTGCCCTCAGCCTGCTCCAGCCCCAGCTTCCAGGGCTCCCCACAGGTCCCGCTTCCACAGAGCTCCCCAGTTTGAGCTGCCTCCCTTCTTCCCACCTAGCCCTGGCTTCCCTGTCACCACACAAAGGACCTCCTAACCCCCCTGGGAGGTTAACAATGATCTAGTTGGGGATCTACCCGATGGGGAGAGGGCTCACCAGAACACCCCAAAGAGGTCCTCCTTTGTGCCTACCTGGCAGGTGGGGTTTGCTGTCATCTTCCCAACCACCCCACAAGGGGTGGGTTATGACCCACTTATACAGATAGGGTCGGGATGAGAGGTTAGCCTTCTGCCCTGACCCAGAAGCTGGTGGCAGAGGTGGGCTCTAAATGCAGGTGTCACTGGCTGTGTCATCCTGTGGTCTTCCCTCTGGCCATTCTACCCAGTAGAGCCCTGTTGCCCAAGCAGACCCCTCTCCACATCCCCACTAACAATGGCTTAAGCCTTTCACATGGATTCTCCCCTTGGCTTTCTCAATAACCCTGCAGCAGAGGGACAATCATCAGACCCATTTTCTGGATGAAGAAACGGAAGCACCAGGTGGTTACTTAGCTGAGTTGCCAGCAAGGCCATGCCTTGTTTGGCAAACCTGTGGGATGGGGTCATCACAGCCTGGGGTGGGCGGATTGAGGCCATGCAAATACCACGTGGATGCCAGGGGCTCTTGCAGACACACCTTTTGTTCTGGATGTGTCTGCACACCAGCATCTCAGGATGCTCTGGACAAGGTCTGAGGGCTGCATGTGCCTCTTTGAGGTCAGCGTCCAGTCAGGGCCTGGCCTGCTAACTGAAGGGCCCGTGTATCCCAGAGCATTTGCTCAGCCCGGGATGTCGAGAAAACGATGAGTCATCCAAGCACAGGCCTCCCAGGAGCCTGCATAGGGTCCCAGTGAGGGTGGGGAAGGTTCCAAGCTGCGAAGGGGCCTCTGGAACTTGATGACTCTTAGCTGGCCTGGCTGGAGACCTCAGTCACCAGGTCTCTTCCATGGCTTCCTGAGGCCACACACCACTAGCCTTGAGGATGGCTGATTTTGCTCACTGGGCCCTCCCCTGTGCCTTTATCCTAAATCTGTGCCTCTGACTCCATCCCTGCCTTCTAAACTCCCCTCTTTCCACCCAAGAATACTGGGTCAATTGTGACCCTTGGGCCCTCCCCCCATCCCACTTCCCATGTCACCCAGGCCAAGTCACTGGAACTCTTGTTCTAAGAGGGAACCAGCCCTTTCTCTTCATCCCAATCCAGGCCTTCTCTCCTCACCTCACTATTTTTCAGGCTCCTGTTTCTCCTTCTCCAGAACATATTTCCCCTTTGCCAGAGCTTTCAGAATTCTTTCTAAAACCCATGTCTAATTTGATCGCCTCTACTTAAAAATCCTCACACAAACTCCTTGCTTTCCTTGATGGTAGCTCATGAGTTCCTCTCAGCGGTTTTCCAGAACCTTCTCTTTTGGTCCCAGCCAATTTCACCAGTTCATCCCCTCTAGGATGCAAAGTGGTTCTCAAGCTGATTTGACCATTTACCCGTCCCCACCCCCATTTGAAATGGTCTGCAGATTAGCTTCTCCAGGAAAGCCGCCCAGGTTTCACCATCATCCACAGCCTCATACCCCTCAAGTCCTGTTCACATCCCTTCCCCGAATTTTACTTTTGCTAAAATTTCATTTTGGCCCTCCAGGCCCAGCTCCAATGTCTCCTCCCTGAGGCAGGGAGGAGAATGGGCCTGGCCTTGGGGCTCATAAGACCTTCTGAGTATTGAACTAGAGGGACAATTCTCAGAATCCTGCTTTGAGGCACCTGCTGTCCCCCAGAGCTCCTCAGGAGCAGGGGCTATTCTGAGCCCTGGGGAGACAACAACAAACAAAATAGACTGGTCTGTCCTGGTAAAGTTCACAGCTTTATGGGGAGACAAGCAAACAAATGCATAAAATGCCAGGTGATTACAGGCTATACAGAAAAACTAAGAGGGGAGCAAGGAGGGGGGGAGCATGATGGACTATGGGGGTGAACTATGGTGCTTTGGTAGTGGGTACACTGTGGTAACAACCCCTGAAGGAGGGATCCTACACTGCCCAACACAAATGATGTAAACCAACATTACTTCACTTAAAAAAATAAATTGGGAGTAAAATCTCAAAAACAAACAAACAAAAAAGAAATAGGGGTGAGGGTCCACTCGACCTGAGGTACCCCTGACCAGGTGATCAGGGAGGGCCTTTCTGAGGAGCTGACATCTGAACAAAGACCCAAAAGAGGAGAGGGAGCCAGCTGCGTAACAATCGCGGGGGAGCGCATTCGGGCTGGGGAACAGTCACTGCAAGGCGCCTGGGGCAGGGTTATGACAGCAGGTTGCAGAGCAGCTAGGAGGCCGCTGTGGCCGAGGCCAAGGGAGCCAGGGGAGAGCGGAGGGAGGTGAGGTCAGCAGACAGTCAGGGCCAAATCAGGCAGGGCCTCGTCAGCTTCGGGAAAGACTCTGGCTCTTGCTTTGAGTGAAACAGTCTTGGAGGAGAGGAAGGAGTCCTGAGCAGAGGAGGGGAATCTGATTTGCTTTTTAGTTTCCTCTGGCTGTGTGAAGAGGGGATTCAGGGAGTGGAGGGGGGCAGAGAGAACACAGGGAGCCCAGTGAGGAGGCTGATGCACCTTCAGGTTTGGGCTAGGCTCCAGGCAGAGGGGTACTGAGAAGAGGCAGAATTTGCGATGTACTTTGAAGGTAGAACTAACAGGATTTTCAAACGGTTTGGATGGGGAAAGGGGTGGTGAGAGAAAGAGGAGTCACAAATGACTCCCAGGTGAGCCTGAGCAAGGAGAAGGATCGGGCTGCGCAAGGGCGAGGACAGTGGAAGGAGAAAATGAAAGAGCTGCCGGGCTTTGGAACCAGACCCACTCTCACGCGGCGCCAGTGCCTAGGGGACGCTGAGGGGGGTCCTGCCACGCTCAGCCTTAGTTTCCCCATGAGCAGGTGAGGAGTCCCACGTCCTGGGGAGGACTGGGTGCTGAGGGGGTCCATGGCCTCGTGGCGAGAGGAACTGCAGGGCCTGTAGCTGCAGTTGAGGGGGCAGAGGCAGGGTGAGCGCTGGGAGGGGTGGCACCTGTCTCCCATCAGGCGGGGTCTGGGCAGGTGGGAGGGTGGCCTCAAGCCCTGGGAAGCTATTGTGGAGCTCCCTCAGGTGAGCGGGCACCGTGGGCCTGGGTGGGAGGAGACCAGTGGACCCCTGCCTCGGGGAAGCCAAGCCCTACGCCTGCTCACAGCAGGACTCTGATGCCAAGTTCTTGTCCACCTCACAGAATTCAGGGGAGATTAAATGAAATAAAGTGTCTGGCATGTGGCAGGAGCTTAAAAACACAGGAAATGTGCTCAGACCCCCACTAGAGTGAGCCAGCCTCACTGTACTCTGTCAGATTCCATGGGCCCATGTGCCATAAGTGGGGTTGCGAGTGGGGAAGGGGGCAGGTGAGAGGCCTAGGGGGGTTCGCCCTTCTCCCCAGCAAGCACTTACAGGTCTTAGTAAAGCCTCCACCTTCCCCCTCCCTTTACCTATGAGATCTGGCACCCACTCTTCCCTTATCCTTTCCCAGCACCAGAAAAGGATTCAGAGGCAGGAGGGTGCTCCCTGTGTCATACTAGGGAAACTGAGGCTCCGAGCAGAGCAGGAGCCAGCCAGAGCAGAGAGACCCTAAGCTTCATGTCCCCAGCTGAGAGCACACGCCACACCTATGGCATGCCTATGGTTTTTCCAGTGTTCTGTGCAATTTGATGCAGCATTTCCCAGATCCCTGACAGCACTAGAGACAAGGGAATGACTCAGACATAATCTCTAGGGAACTAATAGTTGCTGCCTACCTACTATGTGCCAGGGGCTTGGCTGGGGCTTTATCTTCACTGTCCCATTTAGTGTCCATGACATCTTTCATCTCATCATCCCTATTTTCCAGATGAGGAAGCAGGTTCACTGAGGCCACACAGCAGCTAACATTTCCTAATACTTGCCCCTTCTTTAGGTTCCACATGCATTCATCCGCTCTTCACACCCATTTCTTGAGGGAAATAGGATTATTAGCTCCATTTTACAGATGAGAAAACTAAGGCCAAACTGGTGAAAGGACAGACCTGGGATTCACCCCAGGGCCTTGTGGCTTGAAATCTGAGGTCCTTCACCTCCCCTCTACATCAGGGTGGGCGAAGAGCAGAAAATGGACTCAGGGGTCCTTGTTTTAAAAAGCTGCCCATCTTGATGGGTCCTTACCAGGCTTCCTTCTACTTCCTCTCCTGCTTTGGAGTCCAAGAGTCAAGCCTGCTTTGACAGTTACAGAGTGACCTTCTCAAAAGACTGAAGAGCCTTTTCCAGTGTGTCAAACCTCTTGAAAGTGGGATTTTGGAGCCCATTTTCCAGATGAGGAAACTGAGTCTCGGAGAATTCAACCAGGCGAGCTACCTGGGGACAGAAGACTACGAAGTAATTAAGATCCCATGGGGGTCTTGGCCCCCATTTCAATTTCAGAGTCCTCCCTCCCTCCCCTTGGTACTTGGCAGTGGGCTCAGGAAATGCTACCATGGCAAAGGTCATAAGCTTTACCCTGCTGTCCTTATAGGGCAGGGAGCAGGAGAGGAAGAAGGCTGGAAGCAAAGAGGTGTCATGGGGGCAGGGACATGGCACCACCTCTCATGCCTACTCTCTCCCTCACACTTGGCTTCAGCGGGTGCTGAGACCCCAGAGGCGGCAGGGGCAGGACAACAGCTTGGGCTGACTCGGTAGTGATGAAGGACACCCCTGTCAGCACTGCCAGCCAGCCAGCCAGGATCCTGCACGTGTGCATGCACACACAGTCACACTCACGGCCTGCCAATGCCCACACCCCAGGTGCCTGCACATCTGCCAACACAGACGCTCACAATCACACACATTCACAAGCAGGCAGTCTCCGCCCCACCAGCACGCGCGCGCGCGCGCGCACACGCACACGCACACACACACACACACACACACACACACACACACACTCTGCCTTGGACACACAAACATCCCTGACCCACACATGGACTGGCACATGCACACTCAAGCCCACACAGTCACACTTCTGCACACACATGCTCTACCCCACGTGCACGGTGCTCAATCAGCAGCACAACCTCCGAAGGAAGAGCTGGCTTGTAAAAGCCCAGGTTTACCTGAGATCAGGCCAGGGCCTTGACCTTTGTCCATGGTAGCCCCAGCCCCAAGCTCCCCACTTCCCAATCCTCCTAGCAGCACTTTTAGGGTCCCAGACAGGCCTCCTCACCTCCCAGACACTCAGGGACCGGAAGGCAGCCTGTAGGGTCATGAAGGAGAGGGTGTTCATGCCAACCTAACCGAGGAAGGCGGAGGCTGTCCCACCGCACCGCACCCCTCCCAGGGTAGGAAAATGACCCAGGGCGTGGAGGGGAGGTGCTAGGAAGGCAGAGCCTGCTCCTCCAGCAGAAGCAAAAGGTAGCCCCCCAGAGTCCCTAGAACCACATTCACCTGAATCACCGAGGCTTGATTAACAAAGTAGCCTACTTTCTACACTCATGAGAAATCCAAGTGGGGCCCATGTCAGATGTCATTGTCAACCTTCTCCTCCAAATCCCCCCAGGACCCAGGACAACAGAGGCTTCCTCCCCGCTCACCCCATTCCCATTCTAGCGACTCCCAAGAAAGCCACCTCCCCATCCCCACCCCCACCCAACACCCTAAGGGAATCAATCCTGCCTCAAACCCATGCCTGTGATTACAGACATGTTTAGCAGAGGACTCTTCTAAAGGAACTTAGATGAAGGTGTAAGGAGGGCCCAAGTTTCCAAACTGAAGCAGGCTGCCAGGCTGCAAGACACTTCAGACAGGGTCAGAACAGAGATGGGTACAAGGGATACCAGGTTCAGGGCCCCCATCGTTGGCGTGGCCTCAGGGAAGTTCCTAACTCTCAAACCTCAGTTTATTCCTCTGAAGGATGGCGATCCTGACAGCACTGCCTCGTGGCTGCTGGGAGAACTGGGCAAGTCGTTGCGCGTCAGCCTCATCACGGTGAGGGGCACACAGTAGGCAGCTCAGAAATGGTGGCGGCGGAGATCATTTGGAGAAAACATTCAGGTATTCCACAGAAGGTCACAGCATATACTGCACCACACTAAGTCAGAGGCCATTTCTTACCCAGACCAGTGGCCGCAGGTGCCAAAGGTTTACACAAAAGCTCTGGGGAAAAAGACTGAAGAGCGTGAGAGGCTCTCCACTAAATGAACGTTGTCTGCAAACTGGGAAAAGACCACCATTAGTCAATTTGGCCAGCAGGACACCTGGGGTCCACTCTCAAAAGCCTGGAGTTGAGAGCTGAGTTTGGCAATCTGGCATTTCCCCTTGGGGCATGGGTTTCTAATGGGGCGATTCCTGGATGGGCCCACAGAGAAGCCACTGAGAAGCACAGAGATCTGCATTCCAGTCCTGGCCTCCAACGAAGGATACCTCCTCTCTGGAGGCCTCAGTTTTGCCATCTGGAACTCGGTGAAACCCGTTAGAATCAGGCTGAGAACACCTATCTCCAAAGAGCCTTGGGGCTGTCTGGTTCTGGGAGTTGACAGATGGCCTCAGGCCCCGCCCCAGACATAACCTGTGGCCCTTGCAGGCCCCAGGGACAGCCCCACTCTGAAAGACCAGAGGAAAAGGAAAGGGGCTGGTTCACTTTGTGGCCTACGCTTGAACGGAATAGGAGGGTCTCACCGCCAAGGGGTTTGCTTCCCCTGCTTGGCCAGAGCAGGCCAAACACAAGAAATAATAAATCCTAACCAGGCCTTGCCCAGCCAGGAGGCCCCGGTTGGCTCTTGTCATAAAAAGATCTTATCCCCATGAGCTCCTGTGCCCGCTGGTGGAGGACTCCGCCCTCCTCCCCTCAGCCCTCCGCCTCCACTTCTATTTCCTGTGACAACCTGCAGACTGAAGACCAACTTGCCGCTCCCCCTACGCCCAGGCTTCTGCTCGACCCCCGCCCCGCCCCGCCCCCCACCGGGGCCCCAGCTGCAGGAGGCCCCAGCAGAGTGTAATTCCCCTCGCCCTCCTCTCTGCCCTGGGCCCGTCCGGACAGATTAAGCCTTTGTCACACACACCCAGAAAAAGCTCAGGGCCAGATGGGACAGGACAAGTGGTGTCAGATCATCGACCCGCGGCCGGCCGGGACTAGGGAAGGGCCGACCACAGCACCGCATATGGCTCTGGGAGGAGGAAAGGGGGCCCTGGGAGGGGGCAGCCAGGGAGCAACATGGAAGAGGGAGGACACACCATGGCCCCACTGGAGACCCAGGCCCGCCTGAGGGGCTCTTTTAAGCTGCTGGATGGCCAAACTCCCACAGCCCTCTCTGAATTCACTCTGCTTTCTTGTCCTCCCTAGAGCTTCTGCGGGGCTTCATCATATCCTCAGTTATGCCCACCAATCCCACCAGCTGGGTGCCCAGGCACAGGCACAGAGCCGGACCCACCCTAATACTCAGAGCATGCCACAGGCCAGTGGGTGCGAAACAAATGCCGGAGACAAAGGTTTATGGACCAATGACCTTCACAAAAACCCACCCAGGACAAAACTACAGGCTCTCTCCCAACTGCCACCAGAGGCAATGGGAATTTTAATAGTGTGTGTGTGTGTGTGTGTGTGTGTGTGTGTATAGGCCAGTGAAGGTAAGGGACATCCTTTGCACCTTTCAAAGAAAGGTCCCATTCAGCCCCTCCCAGGAAGAGGGCATGGCTGCCCCAGAATTCCCAGCAGGATTTGTTCCTCTTAGATCAGTGAAAAGGAAAATGGAAATATAAAAATAATAACTGAGCCCCAGGAAGGTGCTTGCAGATGGGGGCAGCAGGACCAGGGCCATCTCCTGAAGCTGGCTCTGGTTGGCTGGGCGAGTGGCAGGTAACTAACGGGCTCTCGGGGGACCAGCAGGCCAGGCAGGCTGGCGTGGGGAGCTGGAGGGGCGGGCTGTCACAGGAGGGCACGTCTGTTGTGTTTGTCTTCCTCTGGCAGCCCGGGCAGGGAGGCCTGGGTCCCCTTTCTCTGCCTCCCAGGCAGGTGGTCCCTTGGGAAAAGCTTATTATTGGTCTGGGAGCCAGGGTGGAGGCTTATGAGGCCTGGGCTGCTGGGGGCAGGCAAAGGGGACTGACATGGGCCTCGGGAAGCATTGGAAAGATTAGCTGGGCTGGAGCGTCTAGGCCTAGTATCCAGCTTCAGCATGTGGCCTAGATGGGCATGTGAGTGGACTTGCTTCACCTCAACAACGGTGTGGCTAAGGGGACCGCCCATGCTGCCCACTCCCTTGAGGAGAGGTTGCCCCACAGAGAACCAACCAGTGAGCAAGGGTTGAGGGTCACCTGCCTCCCAACTCCAGGAGTGGGTGGAGTGGGGGCTTCTGCCTCAGACCTAAGAAGGCTTCCAGTTCCCTGAGGAGGGATAACCAAAATGGGGGGATGGGGGCTCTAAAAGACTCGGAAAGCATGGATGACGGCTGAGGGCAATGACCCAGAGTAGGGGACACAGACCCAGTGAACCATCTGGTGGGTCACTGACCTCGAAAAATCACACTTAGGTTGTGGACACTAATCCAAAATGGGGGCAAACTCAAGGGGGTACGGAACTGGCATGGTGGGGAGGGCAGACCTAGGCTGGGGCGAGTCAATAACCCACAGTCCCCGTGTGGGAAAACAGGAACTGATTTGGGCTGGAGGAGGGGGTCCCTGACTCGACAGAGGGAGGGGACAATGACCCTGACTCCCCCGGGTCTGGGGTAGAGCAAAGATTTAGGCGGGGAGTGGGAGACGGTGGGAGGGGGTCCCTGACTCGCGCGGGCTGGGGCACTGCCCAGCCTCCTCCTCAGGGAATCTGGCCCAGGCGCGCCCCTCGGCCAGACCCCTTGGTCTGGGTCCGGCCGGAGGCGGCAGCGGCGCAGATGGGCTGCTGGCGGCCGCAGCGGCAGCGGCGCGGTTATCAGCGCTCCTCGCAGATGGGCCGCCCGCCCTCCGAGCTCACGGCTCCCCACTCCCCGCGGCCTGCAGCCCCGTCCCCTGGGCGCGGGGGGAGGCGCCTCCGGATCCGCTCCCTGGCTCCCGCCTCCCTCCCTCGCGGCCCCCTCACCCTGCGGGCCCGGCCCGGGCGGCTGCCGGAGGGGGAGGGGGAGGGGACAAGTGCACTTTTCGTAACGACCGAATCAATTGTGTGTGAAGAGCCCGCTCCGGCCGGGGACGGGGCTGTGCGCGGGGCGGGCGGGCCGGACGGGGGAGGAGCACGGAGGGGGGAGCGGGGGAGCGAGGGAGGGAGGGAGGCCGGCGCGGGGCGGCCCCGCTCGCTCGGGCCGGGCGAGGCCGGGGAGGGAGTGAGGGGGGCAGGGAGGGAGGCCGTCCCGGCCCGGCTGGGCCGGGGGCTGAACGCACTAATGGAGGGTCTCCGCGACGGAAAGTTCAAAGCTCAGCAGCGCCCCGGGAGCAGCCGCCCCCCCCAGCCCCCACCCGCTGCAGAACAATGAGGTCCCGGCGGGGGAGCCGCGGGGCCCGCGCCGCACGCCCTCTCCAGGGCGCCCCGGGCCGGAGGGGACGCCCCCGCCCGGCTGCCCGCCTCCTCCCTCTCTGCTGCTGCGGTTCCCCGCCCCCTCCCCCACGCCACCCCGCCCGGACCGGGCCGGCCCCGGGGACGGGGGAGGGGAGGGGATGGATAGGTCAGGCCGCCCCCGTCCCAGGGAGGGGGGAGCTAGGGGCCCGGGGGGCGGAGGGGGCGCCCCACCCACCCGCGGGAGGCTGCTCCTGCGCCAGGCTGCGGCTCGGACCGCCCCTCCCCGAGCCAGCCCCGGGTGGGGTCGAGGAGACTGTGCCCGGGCGGGCCCCCTCCCCTGGCGCTGGGAAGCCGAGTGGACTCCCCGTCCCGCGGCTGCCCCTGCCCCCCCCTCCCGCGGCACCACCCTAGACACACACACACATACACACAGAGACACACACACACACACACACACAGACACACACACACACCGCCCAGCCGGCCCGGGGGCGGGAGCGCGAGGCGCCCGGGACAGGCAGCCCCGGGGCGGGCGGGGGGTGGGGGGGGAGGCTCGGGCTTCGGAGCAGCCGCCTGCTGGCGGGGGGAGGGGACGGGAGGACGGAACATGCCGGGGTGAGAAGCCCGGGACAGCCCGCCCGACACGGCCACGGCCGGGCAGCGGCGCAGAGGGGGGCAGGGACGCCCCGAACCCGGAGCGCTGCCCGGGCGGGCGCCAGGGAGGGCGGGTGAGCAGGGACGCGTGCGCCTCGGGCGGGCCAGACCTACGGACAACCTCAGGGGCACACGTTCGGACACACATCCACACCCCCACCCCGCCCCCGCCCGCCCCGAGCCCCGCGGCGGGACCGGCCAGCGGCCGCCGCGCGCGCACTCACCGAGCCCGTCTTGACCGGCACATACACCACTTGGCCCATCTTGGGTTCCCGGCCGCTGCCCAGGCGGAAGCCCTTGGAGCGCACCCAGAACTGGAACTTGCCTTTCTCGCCGGCCGCGGGGCCGCTGCCCGCGCCGGTCCCGCCGCCGCCCTGCAGGACCTCGGCTATCCGCTGGTATTTGCTGCGTGTCACCGTCTTGGTTTTGGCCGAGTCGCCGTAGGTGCGCAGGCACCAGTCCCGGAACTGGCGGCCCAGCTCCGAGTCCCCGGGGCTGCGCTCGCGCTCCCAGCCCCCGCGCAGCAGCAGCGTCGGCTTCGGCATCCTCCCGCCGCGCCCGGCGCCCTCGGGGGCGGGCCGGCCGCCGGGCCGCCCGGTGCCGGGACTGGGCTGGGCTGGGCCGGGCCGGGGCGCGCCGCGGCCGGGGCTGTCCCGCGGTGTGGCTCTGGCGCGGCTGCTTGATGGGCACGGGCGGCGGCCGGACGCGCGGGGCTGCGGCGCGCTCTGTCCTGCTCGGGCGGCGGCGGCGGCGGCGGCGTTGGCGGTGGCGGCTCCGGCTCCGGCTCGCCTCCTGCTCCGCCTCCTCCTCCCCCCGGCCGGGATGCAGGAGCGATGGAGGCAGCTCCGGGCCCGGAGGTGCAGAGGGGGCGGGCCGCCCCGCGGGCGGCCGGGGGAGGCGGGAGGCGGGGAGCGGCCCCGGGCGCGGAGAGCAAGACCGAGCCTGGGCGCGGGCGGCGGCGGCGGCTGTCAGCTTGCGCGGCTCATCCTGCTCCTGCTCTGGCTCCCGCTGCCGCTGCTCTTCCTCCTCCTCCTCCTCCCGCGCCCGCCTCCACCACGCCGCGGGATCCCACCTGTTAGAGCGTCGCAGCCTTCGCCACCCCCCTCCCTCCCGCGCCCGCCCGCGGGGCCCAGCCCCTGCCCCGGCCCGGCCCCTGGGGGAGCGGGGGCCGCCGCGCCCGCAGCCGCCAGGAGTGCAGGAGCCGCAGGCGCGCGGTGCCCAGCCCTGGGACCTAGTTCCCTCTGGCCGGGCCTGGTCCCGAGCCTCGCAGGCCACACTCAGCCCGGACCAGGCAGTCTCACCCAGAGTAGGGCGCAGACCCCGCCTGGCCACAAGCGTCCCTGTCTCCCTGGACAGTGATGCCTGATTTTAGCCCCTCACCGGCCAATACCAGGCAGACACCCTTCCCTCCCTTCCACAACCAGCCTGACTTCTCCCACTGGAGTCCAGCGCCAGAGGAGCTATGTTCCCCAGGGTAACCCCAAACCGCTGCCCTTAGGGTGCCTCAAACTTCCCTGGCTCACCCCGAATTCCTCTGAAGTTTGGCCAACCTTGCTTCTGCCAGTCTCGCTGCTTTGGGACAGCCTCAGACCTCAGGGAAGCCATCTGCATTGGCCATGGTTGCACTCAGGCCAACAACCCCACCAGGGCTTCAGGCCGTGCTCAACACACCCACAAATTCATCCTGAGACACCCTGTCTTTGTGGGTGCACCTTGCCCTAGATATTCTTGCTGAGTAAACTCCCTGCAGTCCCCCTCCTCCCTGAGCAAGACTGACCTTGGATAGAACTGGCCCCCTCCCCGTTAATGAAATTACTAACATAAATAAAGCCACAGGCCAATAACCTCAGGATTTCTGCCCTCATTTCTACCAGGTCCTGAGGAATTGTGTTTCTCTCCCGACTGTTCCCTGGGGTCCACACCCACGTCCCCAGGCCACTCTGTAGGCAAGTCACCTCCCACACCTGAGGCCCAGATTTGGGCTAATAATACAGGACAATTTTCTGCCTAGAAACTACTGGCCGCCCCATCCCAAGCCCCCACCCTGGGACCTGCAGCCTGCCTGCACCTCTCAAGAGGGCACTGACTCTTTAGAGATCAAGTCAAGGCCTGGGGCTCTGAGAAGTGTGGCCTGACCTGCTCAAGGTCATGTAGGGAGGAGATCTGGGTTTCAGCTCAGGTCTGTCTGGCTCCTGCTACTACCTCATACACCAGGTCTCCCCCGCCATCCCGGTGAGAGGGATTCTCACACACTATTGCCTGTTAACGCCCCTGGGTAGACAAGGGAGCTCCAGATACTCAGAATCCATGTCTGATTCACCCCTATATCCCAGGCCCTAGTGCAGCACCTGGCACACAGTAGGTGCCAATAAATGCTGAAAGAACCTAGAGGTCTTCCAAGTCCCAACCTCTCTTTGCATTTCACATGGGAGATTTATTTTTAGATAATTTACATCTCCATGTTACTTTATATACACCAACAACTCCATAGTCATTTTCCCTCTTTATCTTCCTGAGAGCTCTTTTTGGTTCCATGCTGGCATGCCCGTTTTGCAGGGGCATCTACATGATTTGGAAGCCTGACTTTTCCAACACACCCCTGTAGGCTTACCCCTACAGCTGACTCCCTTCCTGAGAACAAGGGTGCACTAGCCCAGCAGTGCTAATGATCATTTTCAGCCAGGGTGCTCCGGTGCCCAGGTGACAGGGCCTTGGTTGAGTCTGGGTCTCTTTGTCCAGTTCCGTGACCCACTTCAGTAACCACTAGCCCTGCCCATCTCTCCATGCAATCTAACTCTGTTTGCCTTTCACAACCTAAAAAGCTGGTTGTCAGTCTTGGGCTGAGTTCTAGTGTAGGAGAAGTATAGCAAAAAGAACATAGGCTTCCAGTAGAACAAAACAGACTTAGAAATGAGCCCTGACTACTATTTCTATGGCATTCTTCATACCCACAAGTCCCGTTGACTGCTTCCCATCTGAATGACCCCATCAGTGCACCCTTTAATGGGTGACCTCACGTGGGTCACTGAACCCTAACTTCATCATCTGTTTATGGATAGGATGTTACAGATAAAAAGGTTTAACAGAATAATCTGTGTGAGAGTGCCCGCTATATAACAACTGCCCAATACATGCCATTTGTCTCTTCCTTAGAGGTTGCGAAGTATCCAGGGAGGAAGATGAGCATTGTTGGTACTTTCTGTGTTTCATTCATTCAACAGATATTTCCTGAGTAGCCATTATGTACCAGGTGCCGGGTATAGAGTCAGGGGATCCCCAGGGTCTTTGCCTTCTTGGAGCTCACTAACAGGTGGGGAAGACGGCCATGGAACAAAACAACTATCGATGATTACTGCTTGGGGGAAGGGCTGTGATAGAAGTAGGGAGCTGTAATAACTAGCAAATAATGGGTAAGGGACTGCTTTTCTTAAAAGGATCAGGGAAGACCCCTCTGAGGGGTAGCTTTGGAGCAGTGATTTAAATGACAAGGAACCAGCCATGGTATATTCTGAGGGAAGAATAGTCCAGGCAGAGGGAATAGCATATGCAAAGGTTCTGAGATGAGAAAGAGACGGGCGTTTTCTAGAGCTGAAAGGCAGCCAGTGTGGCTAGGGTGAAGTGAACTGAGGAGCCTAAAGACAGGAGACCATGAGGAAAGCTTTGGGTTGCATTCTAGATGTGATGGGAAGCCATTGGGGAATACTGGACAAGGAAGAGACTGAGGACTAGAGAGGAAGTGAGGCATGGAGGGCTGCTGCCATGGGCCAGGGTCTGTGGTCAAGGGTGTGGTGGTCAGATCAGTGGCCTTGGTTTCTCCTCCCATGTGTCAGCTCAAGGGACACCAGGCACATTTCAGCCTCTTGCCCCAAGAGGTGCTGGAAAGAGTGCAGGTGACAACCATGGCCCCATTTGGGTGGACACTGGCCCCCGGGCTTCTGACCTGTTCATGTCAGTGACGTCCTGTAGTGGGGGGTCCTTTAGCATGCTGGCTGGAAGGCAGTTTTTCATGATGCCCAGCTAAGGAATGGGAAAAGAATAGATAAAGTCCCAGGGGCAACTGCTCCTCCTCTCTTCCCATTCCAGACTCCTGCCAGAGGACAAAGTCAGGCTGCCCATTAATCACAGGTCAGTGGGTAGCCGGACCATTTGTAATCCTTAGTCCAGATGTCCAGGAGGCTCAGACGGAAGGACAGGGAACCCCGGCCTCCAGGATGCGCATATGCTTCCCTTATTGGCTCAATCCTCCCCACAGGGGTTAGCATGCCCTGCTTTTCACAGATGGGTAAACTGAGGGAAAGGGAAGAGGCCCGTACCGCAAGGCAGAGTGGGGCAACTGGCCTTTCCTGGTTTGGTCCAGTTCATCTGCTTTTCTCTGACTCTGGGCCCAGTTGATGGGAATGCGTGCAATTCAAAGATGAGGTGAGCAGACTCAGTCTGGGTCAGGGCAGAGTTCCAGGCCAGGGTAGGACAGAGCGACTCAGGTCACCACAGAGGCTGGCCACTAAAGTTTGAGAGGAGCGGAGAGACTCAGGAGCCTTGGGGGAGGGTAGTTTCCACTCACAGGTGGATGCCACATCCACCAATGACTTGCATGTCCATTGCCACCTCCGTGTCTTTTTTTTTTTTAAGATTTATTTATTTATGCATACAAGCTGGGGTACAGACCAGAGGTATGGGGCAGCGAGAGGGTTCACCAGAGACAGAGTGGGGAGCAAAGCAGGCAGATCAGAAATACACTGCTGAGGGGTGCAGCGGGCGAGGCAGGAGAGGTCTGCCGCGCCATGTGGGAATCTCCCCGGCCAACGGGTGTCGAACTCGTGTCCCCGCTGCAGACAGCTCCACAGCGCAGCGCTCAACCGCTGCGCCACCAGGGAGGCCCACCCCATGTCCTTTTGTAGTATACCTGGCCACGCCCCGCTACCTGACCAGCTGCTCCAGGTTTGCTTCACCCAGAAAGTTTCCTAACTCCCCACCCCTCAGTTTGGTTCAGGGGTTTTCACAGTTGCTCGCAGGTCCCCGGGGTTTCCCTATCCCAACTCTGACCACACTGTATGGCAATTACCTGGTTACCTGTACCTACCAGTGCTCAGCTTAGATGAGGTTTAATAATTGTTGAAAAACTGAATAAATACATGAGCAAATGAATGAATGAATGTGGGGCTGGTTCTCCGAATATATGTCTCCAACTGAAGTCTACAGCATTTTTCACCACACTGCTCTGCCCACCCCTAATCAATGAAACTATCAGCATTTAGGGTGCTCCTCCAAGCAGGTTCTGCTGTCAAGTGACCTTACCTGAGTTCCTTCATCTCTCTAAGCCTCAGTTTCCAGTGCCAGTAAAATGGGGATAATAATATACCCAACTCCCAGAGCTGAGAACAGGCACTCAATAAACATCACCTCCTCCTCCTGCTGTGCTGTCTGCCCCATTCTGACGTTTGTGTGAGTGTCCTCTGTGTCCTCCTGACGCCATGCTGGGTGTTGGGAGGCAGCAACAGGCAAGATGGGCCTGGGCCTGGCCCTCACAAAGCTTCGGGACTGGCTGGCTTTTAAAGATCATGACAGACTGGTTAAGAATTAGAAAACAGGGGCCTCCCTGGTGGCGCAGTGGTTGAGCGCTGCGCTGTGGGCAGCACGAGATGCGAGTTTGACGCCCAGCTGGGGAGAATCCCACATGGTGCAGCAGACCTCTCCTGCCTCGCCCGCTGCTCCCCTCAGCAGTGTATTTCCGATCTGCCTATTCTGCTCCCGACTCTGTCTCTGGTGAACCCTCTCACCGCCCCACGCCTCTGGCCTGTACCCCAGCTTGTATGTATAAGTAAATAAATCTTAAAAAAAAAAAAAAAAAGAATTAGAAAACAAAAAGGCACCATGAGAACTCCTGGAGGAAGCTGGGATGAGTGTCTCTGAGATGCCCTAGTCCTGCCCTAAGGCTCACTGGACATAGGCATTGGGGACAACAAGAGGGGGAAGGAGGAAAATGTCTTACACTATAACGTTGCCAGGGTGTCTGCAGCTGCTCAGGACAACTTCTGCCCACTGTGCAGAGTATGAGGGCCCCTTGAGTCCAGCATCCCCCTTTCCAGAAACTAAAACATAAAGAAATAAGGAATTTCAGTCAAATACCACTTCCCTAGAGGAGCTCTCCTTGACCACCCTTTCGAGAGGTGACACTATCCCCTTGCCCAGCTTTATTCCACTCAGTACCACCTTCTGCAGATATAATGTGTATTTATTTGTTTCCCTGTGTCTGTTCATCTCACACACTGGAATGTACATTCCAAAAGGAAAGGGAGGGACTCTGTCTTGTTGATTGCAGTATCTCCAACGTCCAGGACAGTCTGACACATAGTAGGTGTTCAGTACATACTTGTTGAATAAATGAATGAATGAAGAAACTGTGTGTATGTGTGTGTGTGTGTGTGTGTGTGTGTGTGTGTGTGTGTGTGTGTATGTGAGTGATATGTAAAAACTTACAATGAGATCCAGGAAGATGTATGCCAAATTGGAAAGGAAGAAGGCTTTTTTTTCTGACATTAATTTTGTCTATTACAAGTCACTTCCCTTCATTGAGCCTCAGTTTCCTCATCTGTACAATGGAGCTAGTATTGATTTGCAGAATCATTGTGTGATGTCAGTCAGATGTGGTGCAAAGTGCCCAAAGGGGGCCTGGCACACAGTAGGTAGCATGTTAACAGCTCTGTTTTCTGGTGGAACCCTAAGTAGGGAAGGCCCATAAGGGGGTTCCCCTGGGCCTGGCTTCCTGCAGGACACAGAGGAAGGTGATACTGGATCTGTCCCGTCATCTGAACTCTCCAGTAATTTATTGATGCTGGATGCTGGCTCCTAGCAGCTTGCTGGGTCAGCCTCAGGGAGCAGGTGTGGGGCCATCAGGGCCTACCCCTGCCTTAGCCAGGAGTGATAGGATGGGGAGAATGGGCCTGCATGCTCAGGGAAACTGATATGTCAGTCTTACAAATGCCCTACTATGTGCCAGACACTAGTGGGTAAACTGGGTAGCCTGAGTTCATAGAAGGTGAGATGCATATAATTCATAATTTGAATATCAGCAAAAACAGTGGGAGTCACATGAGGTCCTAATATGTGCTGGGAACTTGTTCATACGTATAACCACATTTAGGCCTCAATGAGGTCACACAGCTAGTGAGTGGCAGAGGGAGAGTTGGAACCCAGATCTGACCGACACCAGAGCCCGGTGCATGTTACCTTGCCCCCATCAGCTGGCTGGGCTCAGGGGCATGTTTAAAAAAAACCTTAAATCAAGAGCTCTAGGAGTTGAAAAGTAAGTGGAAGCCCATTCCCCTGGAGGCTTCCTGGAGGTAGAGACCTTTAATTGGCCTTCAGCGAATGGATGGAAATACTAGAGGGGAGTATATAAGGGCAGGGAAAAGAAAGAGCAGAGCAAAGAAAAAGGGAATGTGGTGTGTAGAGTGTGGTGGGCATGCCCCCTTGGGAGAGCAGATGGGCCCAATAAGAGGGCAGTGGGCACACTGGAGCCTTGAATGCTGGGTAGGGCTTTGGGCCTCAGGGGTGGGCCATGGAAAGCCATGGGGATTATTGAGCAATAACGTCACCCTTTCCCCCTGACCTATATATTCCAAGAGGTTGGCCAGTTAGGCCAGAGGGGGCCTGGCATTGAGGGCCCTCTCGCTCTCAGTTCCAGCCTGACCTCCTTCCACTCCCTTTCCCCAGCCCTCCAGGCTGGACACGCTCACTGGCTGGAGAGCGCGTCCTCTCCCTCTTACTCCATATCTCTGCCTGAGAACCCCTCTTCCCCAAGGGCCCTCTCCAGCTACCCAGACCTACCACTGCCCAGGTCTTACTCCCAGGCCCGTTTCCCCCATGACGTCCCCACCACACCCGCCCTCACTTCTGCGCCCCTTCCTCAGAGACCTGAGCTGGGTAAGGGCCTGTCCGTCACTAAAGGCCTCACCATCCACAGTGTGCTGCTGTTTTTACCTGGCTAGCGATATTCTGCGCTGCCCTGACGTTCCTTTGAGAAACTGCCCCTTCTCCATATTCAGAGCAGGAAGCTGAAGCTAAACAGGCTGACTTGAGCCCTGTTCTCCTAGGCCACTGTGATGGTGGACAGACTTCCAGCTGCACCATTTGAACTGCTGGATTCAGTTGTACCTGAAAACCCTTTGTGTTTTCACCAAGGTCTCTTCACTTTGAATCTCGCGTAATCCAAAGACCCTCATCAGCTATCCCATCTGTTCCAGGCTACTGGGACCTCCTCTGGTCTGGCCCAGATAGTGTACCAGCCTCCTCAGTGTGCCAAACTCCTGGCCTGTAAATTTTTCCCTCTGCCCCAACCCAAAGGGTCTCATCTCTCAGTTATGATCTGTTATTTCCCAGAATAAAGTCCAAACTCCTTTGCTTAGATTTCAAAGTCTTTCGTGGTCCTGTTCCTGTCCACCCCTCTCTGCCAGCCACACTGAACTTTCCACTCCTCCAAACAATAAACCATCACACGACTATGACCTGCAGGTGCTGCTCCCCTCCAAGTCTCTTCCTGGCACACTCCTGCTCAGACTTTAAAACCCCATTTGGTTGTCATACTTCCCTTGACCCCCCAGCAGGGTGAGATGGCTCGTCCTCCTGGCACCTGAGCTTCCTTTTCGAGCCCCTTCAGAGCAGTCACCACCCAGTGGTTACTCTCTTCCACCTGGCCACCTTCCCCCCAGATGCAGAGCTCCTCCAAGACAGCGTCATATCTTGTTCACTTATCTCCCAAAGGGCCTGTTAATCGTTGTCAACTCATTGACAAGGGACTCAAGGTTGTACTGCCCGTGAGACCTTGGGAACCATTAGGTAATAAATTTTGCTGGTCAGTTCTTCAGGTTAACCACTCACTGGGTTTTCTTTGCTTTGAGACTTCTCAGAGCCTTTAGTGTGTTAACGGGCAGGATGGACCTATGTACCACTTAAATCAACTTGCCCAACTGCTCCATTTCAGGCAAGGGGAAATTGAGGCCCAGAGAGGAACAAGGGCACATTCAGGCAGTTGACAGTAGAATGAGGCCTGGGGTCTAGCCTCCCGCACCCTGTCAATGCTCTCCCCTGCACACCACTATGCCTCTCCTACTCCTCAGGCCCTCTCTAACTACAAGTCACCTTTGTAGCAAAATGTGAAGAGTGTGGACTCTGGAGCCAGACTGCCTGCATCTGAGTCTTGCATCCCTCTCACCAGCTCTGTGACCTTGGTCGAGTGACTTAACCTCTCTGAGTTTCGATGTCCTCATCTGTAAGATGTTGACAATGAACTACCTCATGGGACTTCTGTGAGGATTCAAATGAAGTTGTCCATGTCGGAGCACTTAACACGATGTCCGGCACAAAGTAGGTCCAAAGTAAATCACCACTAGCAGCTCTAGGGCCTCAGCTTTCTCAGGAAATATTGGTCACACTGAACCTTGACATCTTCGGGGAGCTGTGGATGTCTCTGGAGAAAGGTGCCAACTAGACACCAAGTGCGGGCCAGGCTTACCTCCCTGTAGTTTGAATCTGGGTCTCAGCACCAGGCCTGCTCATCTGGGTGTCTGGGTTCCCAGCTGTCTAGCCTTCCCCTTCCCTGATTTGAAAAGAGGCATTTTTTGTTTAGAAGACCTTCTCCCCATTTCATATTGGCTCCATAAATTGGATTTTGTTGAGTGGTTTCTGACAAGCAAGTCGAACAGGCGCGTGTGTGGAGGAAATGCAAGGCCGCCTCTGGCCACGGGGGTGGATCTGAGGCCTTGAGTTCTGCTGGTCTCTGGCCGGGAGCTCAGCCCCTGGGCAGCTGCATCTTGGGGAGAGCGTGTGTCCTTGGGGTGATCCCCAAGGACTTCTTTCCTGGGGAATTCTTTCCAGAGGTTTCTCACAATCTGCCCTTAGATGAAAGCCTCCAGTGGCAAATGGCCTGGTTACCTGCACCATCCCACCAAGCGAACCGGCATTCTGGATTCAGATTCATGGGGTTGAAAGGCAAGGAGGGTCTCTGAGTCTCCTATCCCCAGCTCCATCGCTTCCAAAACGATAGACAAGTACCATGAGGAGGGTCACTTTACTTCTCCCTACCTTTAAGCACCGAACAAGGGGTGCTGACCTAGTAAAGCAGGAGAGATTTCAGGTAGACAGCAAGAAGGACCTCTTCCCTGCCAGATAGTTCAAACTTGGGCTCTGTGACCTTGGGAAGGACACTCAGAGGCAAAACAGCGGTGGCCAATAATTGCTGTGGGACTTTAGGTCAGTGCCTCAGTTTCCCTTGGTGTGCTTGTCCACAAAATGGGGAGTACAATGTCCATTCCCCACAGAGGATTTCAAATAAGATGGTAAGGTCAGGCCTAGTAGCAGAGGACAGGATCAAATGACCTCCTTAGGTTCCTTTTCCTCTTTTTTGAAAAAAATTCGCAAGGCCAAGGCCCTGGCTTGAGGCCCAGGGACCCAGCGGTAAAGCGGGCGGCTGTGCATGCAGGATTCTGGGTCACAGGGTAGGGTTCAATTAATGTTTGGTTTCTCCCCCTTTTCTTGGGCCACACCCTGGACGCAGAAAGAGCCCAGGTTCTTGTGTAGGTGTGTCCCCAACTTACTTTGACCTTGGCCATGTCCTTTACCAAACTGAGTCTCAGCTTCCCCTCTGTAGTGTGAGAGATTTGGATGGTTTCTGAGAACCTTTTCTCCTGAAACTGTGACAGCCAGTGAGGTCTGATCCCTGCTCCCCCGCCTCCCCCACCGCCATCACATACTTCACTGGGCTTCCTTTGCTTCCTCGAACTTGCCAGAGCCTTGGGGATCGGCCCGTCTCACAAGTCATGTGACCCTCCTACCCAAGGCATTTGCCCAAACACTTCGCCTTGCCACAAGCTTACCTGACGAACTCCAGCTCCTCCTTGCCGCTCTCAGCTCAGTCACCATTCCCTGAAGACTGCTCCCCAAGACCTCTTCCATGACTCACTCTCACGGAACCCCAGACCCTCTCTCTGTAATAAGGCACCACCTGTGCATTTCACATTTATGTGGTTTCTTTGTCCCTATCTCTCCTCCCAAGACGACAAATTCTGTGTGGACAGTGGCTTCCTTGGACCAGTCTTGGTCCCTGCTGTGTCCCTGGGGTTCAGTGGTACAAAGTAGGTGCTCCGCAGATGGCTATAGAACGAATGGAGGAATGGCCTCCCCACCTTGGTCAGGAGCCGAGCTGCTGACAGACCCTACCTCAGAGGACAAACTGGAGGACACTGGCTGCCCCGATGGTGCAAACTCTTTGTAGCTCGCACCCGCACCCATGCTCTCTCGCGGGACACTCCCAGCCCTCTGAGAGCTTGAGAGTCAGCTCCATTTAGCAGACAAGGGACGCGCCCTATGAGGCCCACTGACTGGAGGACAGTCACACAGCAAGTGCATGACAAGGGTGGGCTAGGACCCTGGGGGCTACAAAGCTGGAAGATTTCTTTTGACAAGGTGGAAACTGAGGCACAGAGGGAAAAGGGATTGGTTCAAGGTTTTCCTGGCTAGTCCACAGCAAGGTAGGAATGAGAATTGGTGGTTCTTGAATTCATGGACTTTCCTCCTGCTGGGCCGAGGAAGGGGATGCCTGGGTTTGACCCAGGGTGAGTCCGTGGCTTCAGATGACAGAGGACACATAGGGCAGCCTTGGGGAGCGAATAATGCCAGGAGAGGCATCCTAAGGGTGATGTCAGGATAGTGCCAGGTTGCCTGAGTTTGAACTGCAGCTCTTTACTCATCAGCTGTGTGACCGTGGTGGGGTCACTCCAACCTCTCTGTGCCTCAGTTTCCTTATTTGTAAAATGAAGGAAATCTGGGTTGACGAGTAAATATAACATGGCACTTAGAGCAGGGAGAGGTCTCAGACAATTCCTAGAGTATGTGAGCTGGAGAGATGACTTGACCAGAGCACAAAGAAGTGTTTCGTTCCTTTCTATGGACCCAGAGAGTCGGGCTGAGTTCCAGCCCTCCACTTCTCACCCTGGTTCTTTACAACCCACTGAATCCTCAGAGCCAGCCTAGGAAGCAGGCTCTATCGTGATCCCATCTTGCAGATGTGAAAACCAAGAGCTGGGCCAGCAGCTTGTCCAAACCCCACAACCTGGGACCAGCGGAAGCGGGGTTCATACCTGAGCCTACCCTTGTGACTGCTTGGCTCTGAGGGACCTAGGGACCAAAAGATGAAGAGAGATGTTTGGCCTGGAGAGTGCAGCCCAGGGGAGGCCCTAGGCAGGCTTTGCAGCCTTGGGCAGTGGGTGTTGGTGGAAGGCACAACGAGAGCCCCATTGCCCCTGGGGCTGGATCTGGGTGTGCCCTGCGTAGAGATCACACATGTGCTGAGTGCCCACTGGGCTCTGGGAGGGCAGGACTGAGGCTGAGTCCCACTCTCGAAGCCCCCAACACAGGCCCTGGTGGGCACTCAGTGAGCTGAGCACCAGGCACCCCCCGCTGTTGTTTTGAACCTTTATCCTCCTCCGGGGCTTGGAGCCTAGGGGCCACTCAGCAGAGCCAGCCCAAAAGCCCTGCGGCCGGCACCAAGCATGAGTGAAGGCTGGCAAGCTGGACGGAGGTGAGGCTGGGGCCAGGCCAGGTGAGGCATCTGGATTGTAGCCAGAGTGATGTAAGTCATTGGACTGGAAAGGCCCGTCCACCCTCTGGCTTCAGTTCTAAATGGACCCTCTTGTTTTGGGGACTGACTGGCCTGAAAGAGGATGGAGCTGGAACAGGGAGACCTGGGGGAGGAGGACTACACTGCCCAGCCTGCTCCCGTCCTCTCACCTGCACACTGGCATGCCTACCTGCTGCCTTGACCTCACTACTGAGGGCTGAGGGCACCTCAGCAGAGCATGGCCAAGCCTGAGCCCCTAACTTCCACCCCAAGCCAGCCCCTGCCCTGCATTTCCATCTCGGTAAACTCAAACTCCCTTCTTCCTGTCCTTAAGCCAAAACCTTGGAGTCATCCCAGCCCACCCCCTCCGCTCACCCCTACACCTGGTCTGTCAGCAAATCCCTTTGGCTCCACCTGCAAGTGTAACTGGAGTCTGACCGTTCCTCACCACCCTGCTGCTGCCCTGCGGGCACCCCCAGGACAGTCTGCCAGCCTCTCCTTGCCCCTGCCTGGCTCCGCAGTATACCCTCCATAAGGCAGCCAGAGGGAAAGGGCGAGAACACGAGGTGGATCACGTCCCCCTGGTTCCGAAGCCTCATAGCTTCCAACCTCCTTCAGAGCATGGCCCTGACCTTGACCCTTGAAGCCTTCCTGCTCCGGCTTCCCTGTCCCCTTGTCCAGCCCGTGTGTCCCCACCCCCACCCCCTGACTCTTACTCCCTCTGCTGCTGTGTGCCCTCCTCCCTGCTGGCCCCCAGGCATTTGCACGTGCTGTGCCCTCTGCTGGAATGTCTTTCCCGGTATCTGCATGGCAGCTCGTCCCCCAAGTCATCAGATGCCACCTTCTCAGCAGGCCCCCCAACAACCCTATTTAATGTGGCAGCCCCTCCTCTCACCACACTCACATCCCATCCTCAACTTCATTTCCGCCATGGTCTGCATTCTCCGCTCCCTCGGTCCCCCTCACCCCCACATGAGGATTTCAGCTTCCCCGGGGCCACGAACGGTGGTGCGTGGCTGTTCAACTCAATCGACTCCCGGTGGCTCTAACCACCCTGGGCGGGAGGCCACTTTAGTCTCCTGTCACAGAGAAGGAAGCAAGGGTGCAGGGAGGGGAGCGATGCTCTTGAGGTCACAAGGCCAGGACACAGTGCGGCTGGGACTTGGACCTTGGCCCAAGCCTCCCACCCTGACCAGCTCAGGCTGAGCGTGGGCTGGAGCAGGAGCGCTGAGCTGGCTCAGGGCTGCAAGGCAGCAGGTCCCGCCAGCGCCTGCGGTCAGTGCCCGCCCCGGGACCCATTGCGGGCCAGGCAGGGAGAAGGAGCAGCAGCCCCCCACGGTTTCACCGGCTCTGGGGTGGTGGTGTAAGAGGGGCATTGGGAAAGGCGCAAGGCACCAGGTCCACTCTACGGTTGCCCAGTCCTCAGAGCCTGAACGGCCATGAGTGAGAAAGGAAGTCAGCAGGATCCAAAATAGGGCTGTTTTGGGAAGTGAAACTGGGTGCTGGGGACTCTTGGTCAGAGGAAGACCTGGGCCTCCGAGGCGGTCAGGGTGGAGGGTCTCCCCTGGCTGCCTCTGTCTGGGAGGGGGGGTCTTGGGGACATGCTCCCGCAAGTCCTGTGACCCTGGATATATGCTCCAGCTTCCTGACTCTCAGTCTCTTCATCTGCAAAATGGGCCAAGGATAGTACCTACCTCATGGGGGACTGGGAAGGTGGGAGGAGACTGTGCCCTGAAGCCCACAGCTGTTGCTCAAAAGTCAGTAACACTTTATTGGTGCTCCAGACCCACTTCTGGTGCTGCCTCCTTCAGGAAGCCTCCCCAGATCTTTAGGTCAGGACAGATCTTTTTCCTGGTGTCCCAGGCCCTCTCAACTTCTCTTTGTTTCTGTTCACAAGTGTCTTTACCACTAGAGGAGGCTGGGGCCACATCCGAGCCCTCTTAGTATCCCCAGTGACCAGGACAAGGCCCAACACATAGGAGGTGCACACACTGAGGCTGAACGGGGGAACCAAGGGCAGAAACTCCCTTGGTTGTTGATGTTTGCACCCCAAGATCCAGTTCCTCTGGGTGACCTGGAGTTATGGCAAGAGGAAGACTCTGAGGCCTCCCCAGTGGCGCAGCGGTTAGGTGCTGCACTGTGGAGCTGTCAGCGGCGGCGACGTGAGTTCAACGCCCAGCCAGGGAGATTCCCACATGGTGGGCAGACCTCTCCTGATTCTCCCGCCGCTCCCCTCAGCAGTGTGTTTCTGTTGATCTGCCTGTTCTGCTCCCCACCCTGTCTCTGGTAAACTCTCGCCACCCCACACCTCTGGTCTGTACCCCAGCTTGTATGCATAAATAAATAAATCTTAAAAAAAAAGAAGGCAGCTCTGAGAACAGGTGAGTTGTGGTTCCTCTGAGCCTCAATATGCTCATCTGTAAAATGGGTACACTTGGGGAAAGGACCCACACTTTCTCAGTCCTGGATCAGTGAAACACAGGCCACCCAAGATGCTAGCCCAGGCACCTCAGAGTGTGTGGGGGCTGGGCTGCCTCAAGGTGGGATGCTTTAGACTCAGTTGACCCTGCATTCCATTTGTTCCATCTCCCGTCCTACCCTAGGCTTGAAGAACTGAAAACTTGCCACGAATAGCCAGGGACTTGTCACCTAATGAAATCAGGGAGCTGTGAATAATGATTGAGTCCATAGTCTGCAGGAGCCCTAACATTATCCAGGTTTTATAGATAAAGCCCAGAGAGGTTAGGCCACTTGTCCAAGGCCACAGAGCAAATTAGGGCAGGGTAGGTAGGGTGTACAGCCCTCCTAACTCTCGCCCCCAGGGCACACTCATGCCATCTACCTCAGTTTGTCAGTCACTCTGAGGGGGTGTGTCTCCAAAGCACATCTTATAGCACATCTTATAGTGAGCAACAGGACACCCAGCCCATAGAGGGAGACCCCAAGCTTCAAGAAGGGAAGACTCTTTCCCATGCCCCAGAGACTCCACCCTTAGAACTTCTTAGAGGCTCTTGGAGTCCTTTAGAGGTTGGGTCTTCAAACCCAGGGACTTAACTAGGAACTGAGAAAAGACCCCAAAGGATCCATGTGATCCCGAGTTTCCCACCAGCACTCTTGTCCTGCCAGGCTCACTCCGAGCCCTTCCGCATGGAAGTCCCCCGGGCATCCAAATAGTTGGACTCGGAATGATGGGAACCAACACCTTACATGGTATTTACTGGGTGCTGGCCCCTGTTCTGAGGGTTTTAGCTACCTCGCTTTGTTTGAATCTCATGACTTGGAAGTGTCGACTCTTTTTTGCGGGTAGGAAAACTCAAGCACAAACCAGCCATGATCTACATCTGGTCCTGTTCTCCTCCCGTCTCCCAGCCCGAGGAGTGGCCCTGAACCCCGGGAACTGCACTGAGGATGGGGTCACACTGACTCCCGCTCCCCAGCCTCCCCCTCACAGCCTGATAAATCTGCCTCCCAGCTTCACTGCTCACCTGCTCTGTGGACTGAGCCTGGTGACTGAGCCTCTCTGGGCCTCTCGGCCTGTGAAACAGGAAAACAGCAGAGTTGCAGAGTCCTCTTCCTACTTCAGGCCCGTGGCAGCTTCTTCTGCCTTCTCTCCCCACCCTACCTCAAGGTTGGGGGGCCCTGGGCTCAGTCCTTGGTCCTTTGTCTCTTTCCATCTACCTTCCTCCCTGGCTGACTCCCGCCCTGGATGTCTCCCCTGAGCGCCAAAACCTGCCACCACCCTCCTCTCCTCTCTTTCAGCTGCTCCAGCCACCTCCTTCCAGCCTCAGCTCCTGGTGTTTGCACACTGGCCTTTCCACCCTCAGTCTTCCTCATCCCAGCGAGGGGCAGCTCCATTCTTCCCACGGCCACGTGCCCGACACACAGGTACATCCTGAACGCCTCCCGTTCCCTGCCTCTCTGTCTCTCCCCCTGCCCCACAATTTGCCTCAGTTTCCAGCACTTCTCTCCGTTCACTCATTCTCCCCCTGGAAGAACCAGCCTCCATCATTTCTTACCTGGATCTTTACCCCGAAACATGTCCTGTTCTCCTGCGTCTGTCTCTGCTGCCTGACCAGAACACCCTGTTTCCAGGAAAGCAGCACATGGCGTCCTGCTCGCCACCCTGCAGTGTCCCTGTCCCACAGAGATAGAGATGCCCCATCCTTAGAAAGACCTTCGAGGCCCTGCTAGCTCCCTACCCCTCTGGCTTCTCCCCAGGTTTGTCCCCCTCCAGCTCCTGCCTCGGGAGCGTGACCCTCGGTGTTCTTCCCCAGCTGCATTCACAGGCACAAAGTCTCCAGGGAGACCTTCCTTGGTCCCCTATCCACAGCTTCACCCTGCCCCTCCTGGCCTCCCCTACTTGCTTCTCCCCCTGTGCTTCCAGCAACTCACACCCCCTTTCTTCCCTTCCCCTGTTTATAGCTGGTCCTCCTGGTAGGACAGGGTCTTCTGTTCTAGGTTCGAGTGCTCCTGGCACCTCCCCCAGGCCTAGCATGGAGCCTGACGCACAGTCCCAGGACGCAGATGTGCTTGTCGCTCAGATGAGCTGGGGACCAGGGAGTGGCAGGCGCTGTGTGAGGCTAGATGGGGGAGCACCCTGAGCCTGGGCTCTGCTTGTGTGGAACACAGCCCCTCCTGCCCTTGCCCCCTGACCTACTCCAGGCTTCCCTCTTGCCCTGGCCAGTCCTGTGGCTGGCACAGTGTCTGCCTCCCACGACCCTTCATCCCACAGTCCCACTCAGATCCACTCCATTCTCCTTAGTGCACGGGCTTTAAAAGCCTGGATCCAGGGCCTCCCCGGTGGTGCAGCAGTTAGGTGCTGCGCTGTGGAGCTGTCGGCAGTGGTGACACGAGTTCGATGCCCAGCTGGGGAGATTCCCACATGGCACGACAGACCTCTCCTGCCTCGCCCACTGCTCCCCTCAGCAGTATGTTTCTGTCACTCTGCCTGTTCTGCTCCCCACTCTGTCTCTGGTGAACCCTCACGCCACCCCATGCCTCTGGTCTGTGCCCCAGCTTTTATGCATAAATAAATAAATCTTAAAAAAAAAAAAGCCTGGATTCAGTCATGATGTGGACATGATGATCCAAACCTCGTGAGGATGTGTCTCCCACCCCGCCACACCCTTCCACGGCTCCTACACCAGGGTGATGTCCTAGACCCCTCGGCCGCATGGGGGATGCTTGAAGACTGGCCCCGATGCCTCCCTGCACCCAGGAGGTTCTGCCCATGGAGGCCTCTTCAGCTCCCTCACACCCTGGCCCCTGCACCCCACAACGTCTCGTCCTTCTTAAGGGCACAGCGTGCAGACCCGGTGGCAGAGGTTTTGTGGCATCCGTAATCCTCTCCCACCTCGCCGCACCCACTGTGACAACCACCCAGACACGCATGCGCTGGGTCAGGAAGCCGGCGGTGCTGGTGGGTGGAGGGATAACAAACGCCATATTCGTCCTGAGCGCCCGCGGCACCTTCTAGAGAGGGGGCAAAAAATACCTTGCTGGGGCTGGGTCTCTGTGATTTTCCCAAAGATTCCCAAACTGTCTCTGCTTCTTCGAGTCCTGCTCAGATGTCACTCTATGGGTGGGGGGGGGGGGGTACTGACCACGATAGCCCCCCAGCACCCCATTCCTCTCCCTGCTTTCTTTGTCTTCTCTGTCTCGTGCACTCGTAGGTGCCTTGGAGGGAAGCCTCCCCTCTGCTCCATTCTCAGCGCTGTCCCCAGCACCTAGGACAGTGCCAAGCACAGAGGAAACCCGTTGAATAAGGAGTGTGGTCTAGAAATGCCGGGAGCACGGAGAGCAAGGGACAGAGAGGCCGGACATGTGGGAGAGAGACAGAGGGTGCGGGGCTCTGTGTTGACTGGGGTGGTCTGGGAGTCTCTCTGAGATGAAATTGAGCAGAGACTCAGGATATGGAGGACTGAGCCTGGGGAAGAATGTTCTGGGTGGAAGAAGCAGTAAATTGCAGAGGAGAGGCTGGACTTGGGGCTACTGGGATTGGGGCCAGAGACTCGGGGCTCCCCTCCCCAGGTGGGGCCCTCCCTGCCACTCTCTGGGGCTCACCCACGTTTCGCTCATTAATAACTAACCCAGATGGGGCCCTGCTGGGTCAGGAACCTCTAGGTATTGGCTCAGCACAGCAGCCTCAGGGGCAAAGCCCAGTGAGCGAGCGAGCGAGGGGCCCACTGAGAGCAGTGGCAGTCCTGTCCCTGCCGTCTTGGGCTAAGCCTGCACCGTTCAGGAGAGGCCCAAATTGCTGGAGTTGAGGCTGGCGCAGGGCAGGGTCAGCTCACGGCCAAGGGCTTAGGGACTGTGCCCCAGGGGCAGGTGGGCCCAGCATCTGTAGGACCATCTGTGGCCTGGACTCCAGCTTCTCCCCTCCCTTGCCTCAGTGCCCACACTCTCCGCCTGCCCAGGTGCCCCCTCCACCCAGGAAGCCCAGGAGGGCCCCAGGTTTCCCTGCCCTCTCTAGACCCAACCGGCGCACTTGCTCCCTCCGCGAGACCTGGCCCCCGCAGGCCCCTTTGCCAGGGCTCTCCTTCCGTGCCGTGTGGCTGGCTTCCACTCAGCCTCAAGCCTCAGTTCAAGTATCACCTCCTCAGAGGTCTCCCTTGACCACTCATCTAGAGCAGGTGAGCCCTCCTCACCTCTAATGCTCTGTCAGAGGGTGTTTTAGGTCTTTTGTGGCGCCCAGCAAAAGTGCCAGTCATCTTCCGTGCGGTTTACCTGTCTGTGTCGTTGTCCCCATCCCCGTGTTTGGGTGTGAGCCCCTGCGGATCTTGCTCACACCTGGAGTGTCCTTGGGGCCTCCAACAGTGGTGATCCGTAGATAGTCGTGGAACGAGGGTATGAGAGTTCACACATCCGCGCCGAGCCGCAGTCGGGGTTCTGCCACACAGCAGAACCAAGGTGGGGTCCAGCTCTGCTCGCCTGACTGTCCTGTGCTTTCAACCAGTACCACAAGCAGTACTCAGGGCTCAGTCTTTCAGATATGGCCTCTAACCCTCACCACTTTCAGTTCTGGGTGAAGGTAGAAGTGGGTAGGAAAAATGGGAGGGGGTAAACAGGGGAGAGTGAGTGTCAAAGATGAATGGGTCCTCAGGAGTCACCAAGTGCCAGCCGACAGGGTCCACTGAGGCTGGGCACTTGATTGGGAGGGCCTCTGGGCGCATAGTCCAGTCTTGCCCTTCCTGCTGAGCTGGAAGGGGTTAAATTTGTGCTTGGCTCCTGGCTCGCTATGGACCGTGGCTGGGACAGAACATCTGTCTGTTGCTATGGTTGCCATACACTTGAAGGGGATGGTTGGATAATTATGGCAAATGCTGCTGAGCAAGTGAGCGGGTGCCCAGAAGTGGCTCAGGACCCCTGCCCACACGGCGCAGTGGCAGGTTGCAGGCCTCTTGCCCGGTCAGTTCCCTGTGGGCCTGTCCCCAGGCTTCAGCCTGTGACCCTTCGCTGCATCAAGCAGAGGGAGTCGGCCCAGTCACCTTGGTCTTTGTACAATGAATGGGCCTGGCCACAGGGCCTCTGGGAAGGCTGGGGCGGAAGAGACGCAGGAGCCGTGGGCACTGGAGCCTGAGGGCAGTAGGCTGGCTGGCGTGGTCACGGTCTCTGATAATACCCCTGTGCCTCTGTGTCCTCCCCTGCCCTGCCCTGCTGCGAAGAAGCCCCATCATCCAGCCCTGGCCCTCAGGCTCCCCTGGGGCACAGGGGCTGGCAGATGGAGACTGGCTGCCTGAGTCCTGGCCTCAGCTCTGCCTGTTCACTGGGCAACGCCGGCGGCGCCCTGGCCCCTGAGCTTGGGTTTCTCTATCTGGCCATGGGGACAACACGCCTCCCTGGCCGAGCTGAAGGAGCTCTACATGGGGACAGGGTTGGGGCAGAGGTGACTCGGGGGAGGAAGTGTTCGCCCCGCCCTGGCTGTCAGGCAGCTGATGAAGCTCACTCTGCAGTGGATCCCCAGCCTGAGGACTGTGGTCGCCAGCGAGGGCTGGAGGTTGCTCAGCCCAGCAGCCAATGGTGTGACTTGTCCTTGGATCTGACCCCTGCCAGCTGAGTTGTGGGCAGGGCAGAGGGGTTTGTGCCAGGATGGGTCAACTAGCCCCTCTTCCACACCTGCACCCCCACACCCCCAAAGCAGGGAGCTTGGCTTCCTGAAGAGACTTGCAGACTCACTGACAGCGGAACCTGGAGACCTGAGAGCTGCTACTTCTAACTTCCTTCTAAAAGCCTGGGGACAGGGGTCCAGAGCTTTCTCCAAGGTCACACTACAGGTTCCTGCCTCTACCCCAGCCCCTGCTGCTGCCCCCTCCTCCTGGCAACTTCTCCCTTCTCCCCCATCTGCTTCTCTCACAGAATGATCGCAGCAACAATAGCTGACGTGGTTCCAGGTGCTACGCTCGTGAGCACGCACCTCCTTGCTTCTTTTGACACAGCGAGGAAGGCGCCATTCTAATGCTGTTTTCAGATGGGGAATATTGAGGCCCAGAGCAGCGAGGAGGTCTTTCCGGTCCCCCTGGCAGGAAGGCAGTATAATCCAGGGGCTCTAACTGTGGCTGTGCTGGGCCCCGACTCCTCTCTGTCTCCCCTCCCCTGAGGATGATCCTTGATGTCAGAGGCGGGTCTGCTTCTCTTTGCCAGTTCCACGCCCAGAGGGGGCAGAGAAGTCTCAGCCTCGTCCATTCGTTCACTGCTTCATCCACGCATTCCTGCGTGCAGCATGCGTCCATTCAGTGCGCAGTGAGGGCCACCACGGGCCAGGCCCTGTGCTGGGTGACTCAGTGGATCCCTGTTCCCACGTAGGCATTCCAGAGGTCCCCGAGGACTCTGACCCCAGGCACAGAAACTGATTCAATGAGGGATCAAAGTCACTCTGGCAGCCGACTCCCGCTGGGGGGCGGGCAGGCAGCCGCCCACCCTCACACTGCAGTTGAGGACCTAGAGGCTCACGGAGATCAGGAGCCCGCCCAAGGTCCACAGCCCTCCCAGGTGGGCAGCCTGGGGACCGCGGAATTCTGTATCCCACAGAACCATTAGCACGGGGGTGACTTTGGCCTTGATGGAGATCCTCACAAGAGTGACCAACTCCTCGCAGTCTGCCCCAACAGTTGGTCACCTACCTCGGAGTGCCTCAAACTCAGGCTTTGGATTCCAGCTGCCTGGTCTGGGATCCAGGCCCCTTCCCTCCTGGGGTGTGGTCTTGAGGGAGGGCCCTCTGAGCCCAGGCTCCTCCCTGCCTGGGCTGCCTTAACAGGTTGGAGTCAGTAGGTCTACACAGGGAGGAACCAGGCCCGCCGGCTCCTGTTCCTCAGGGGCTGCTGGCTGGGTCGGGAGGCCCAAGCCTTCCTTAAAGAGCTGGCGCAGACCACAATCAAGCTCACATATTTAACAGGCAGCTCCTGTGAGCCATGAATCAGCATCCCAGGGGCCCTTTGGGCATTACAGGACTATTTTCCCAGCCAGCCCCCTTCTGCTGCCTTGGAGTGGGGAGAGGATGGGGCAAGGAGGTCTGTCAGGGGGGGCCTGTAGGCCCCCAGAAGGCTGCTTCCCTCCCAGCTGCAGGACCTCAGGTGGGGCTGACAGGTCCCTGGCAGGGCTTCCCAGAGATTTGCAGAAAGGGCTACAATGCATGGGACATGTGGGGACCTTTGATTCAAGTCCAGTCCTCTTACATCTGGGCCCCCCAGGTAACCCCCTGGAGGGAACTTGAGCCTTTCAGGGCCTCTGTGCCCCTGAAGCAATGACATCTGGTCTTTGTGACCTCCCTGGGCCCTTCCAGCCTTGCTAAGATCCTCTAACTGAAACTAGATTTCCAGATCCCCTGTGCAGCTGGTGAATCCTAGGTCTTCTGGTCCCTGCCTGAGGTGCCGAGAATAGAGAGAGAGGGGGAGAGATGGATGGATGGGAAGATTGATGGGAAGACAGGATGAAAGATGGGTGGAGGGGAGGATCCCTGGGCTGGTAGATTTCTCGGTTCTCCGCTGGGTAAGAGGTGCCTCAGTGGGTGAATGAGTCCTTGCCAGTCCACACCCATCTATTTCACCTCTGAATTTCTCTCTGTCTCCCTGCTACCTCCTGGCAAAGATGACCAACCACCTTCCCCCAGGATTCCACACCCCACTTCAGATTGTTCTCCAAGAACAGGAGGAGTTAGGATGGAAATAAGCTCCCATGTGCCCCTGCCTCAAATCGCCCCTGTCCATAGGGCCTCACTCCCTGTCCGAACCCCTCCCCGCCCACACTCCTCCACACTGGTCTCCTGGAGGCTCCCAGGGTCCACCATGTCCCATCTACCTCAGATGCTGGGGCCACTTCCTTGACCCCCCACGGTCCTATTACCAAGGCACCACACTCTACCCTTTTACCTCCTGTTCACCTTCAGGTCTCAGCTCAGTGACCACTTCCTCAAAGAAGTGGTTCCTCGTTGACGGCCCCCCCTTTACCAGGCACTCTCGTTTGTCTGTTCTCATGGCCCCAGGACCTCTATTTTATAGCTCTTCGTACAGCTGTAGGCATGTGCTGTTATGACTAATAGCATCTGTCCCTAGTGACGTGGACTTGCGCTGGCCAGGCCCTGTCTGTCTCACCCCTACAGGCTCCCCTGAGCCCAGCGCAAGGTCTGCTGATAGTGGGATCCAGTGAACATTGCTGAATGAATGAATGAACAAGTGAATATATGGAAGGATGGATGGGAGGGTGATGGATGGGAGGGTGGAACTAAAGAATCAGATGTTAAAGCAAGAGGGCCTCCCTGGTGGTGCAAGGGGTTAAGTCTCAGCATTATGAAGCCATCCGCAGCCACCGAGGCGTGGCACGAGTTCGATCCCCGGTCAGGGAGATTTCCACGTGGCGCAGCAGACCTCTCCTGCCTCGCCCGCTGGTCCCCTCAGTGATGTATTTTGGTCCCTCTGCCTATTCTGCTCCCCTCTCACCACCCCTCACCTCTGGCCTGCACCCCAGCTCTTCTGTACATAAATAAATCTTTTTTTAAAAAAAGGAAAATTTGAATAAATAAAGAAAGAAGTTAAAGCAAAAGGTAAAGGCTATTTAGACAGGGCACTTGGGGCCTCGGAGAGCCTTGGTGGGGAGGTGACATTTGGGGAGAATCAATCATATGTCCGGAGGATACCGGAGAGGGTAGCGAGGAGTGCGGGGTCAGAGAGGGCAGAGAGGGTCAGGCAGAGCCTGGGAACCTGGAGCTCGTTCCAAGTGGGGTGGGAGGAGCCTCCCGCGGGCTCCAGCAGAGCAGTGGCCCCCCTCTTTCTTCCTTGAGTGAAATGTAAGCTCAGTGAGGGCAGACCCTGGTCTGCCTTGTCTGATGCTGAGCACAGCACCTGGTGCCGGTTCATAGGACAGACAAGGGCCCAGGGAGAGGCCTGCCCAGGCAGCTGTGGTGCCATCTGCCACCTCTGCCCCCCCGGGGCTCCCTGGTGCAGCCCATCTTCCACCCAGTCAGACCATGCCCTCCTTCTGATTGACCCCCGCCCCTGGCTGCTGATCATGTGGAGTAAAAGTCAGGGTCCCGTCACGGCCACAGCCCCGAGGGCGGCTTCTTCCCCAGTGTCAGTGCATTCGGGCAATGACCCTGCTGACTGGTTGTGTGCCCTGAGGATGCCCACAGTGCCCATGGGCTCAGCCTGCAGAGGCCAGCCTCACCCACCCCTGTTGTGACAACCGATCATCTCTAGACCCTGCCAAATGTCTGCCTCCCAGGGAGTGACAGGTGGGGTTGGGGAGCTGTACCTTCCCTGCACTGCCCAGCCCCGCCACCCACTTTATTTTCTCCAGTGCCCTTACCCGCTGCTGGCATGTCGTTAGTGCCCTGCTGTGTGTCTCTGCTCTAGCTGCTGCCTCCCAGCCAGAATGGGCCCATGCAGGTGGGCTCAGGCTTGGATCTCGGTGCCCAGCACAGGGCATTCTATGTATCTGATGAGTGGGCAACTGAATTTGGCTTGTCACCCTCCATATTATGAATGAGAAAACTGGATCAGGGTACCCCAAAAAAAACTGGATCAAAGAGGTTTGATGACTAACCCAAGATCACTTGGCTAAGTCTATGACACCATCAAGACTAGACCCTAGGCGGGCCTCCCCGGTGACGCAGCGGTTGAGCACTGTGCTGTGGAGCTGTTGGCAGCGCGCGATGCGAGTTCGACGCCCAGCCAGGGAGAGTCCCACATGGTGCGGCAGACCTCTCCTGCCTCGCCCGCTGCTCCCCTCAGCAGTGTATTTCTGATCTGCCTGTTCTGCTCCCCACTCTGTCTCTGGTGAACCCTCTCGCCGCCCCACGCCTCTGGCCTGTACCCCAGCTTGTATGTATAAATAAATAAATCTTTAAAAAAAAAAAAAGACTAGACCCTAGGGGGCCTCCCTGGTGGCACAGGGGTTAAATCTCAGCACTATGAAGCTATTGGCAGCCACAGAGGCACAAGTTTGATCCCCGGCTGGGGAGATTCCCTCATGGTTCAGCAGACCTCTCCTGCCTCGCCCGCTGCTCCCCTCAGCAGTATATTTCAGTAGATCCACCTGTTCTGCTCCCTACTCTGTCTCTAGTGAATCCTCTCACCCCCCTCACCTCTGGCTTACACCCCAGTTCTTGTATGCATAAATAAATACATAAATCTTTAAAAAAAAAAAAAAAAAGACTAGACCCTAGGGCCTCTGCCTCTAAGTCCAGGTCCATTTAACTCTGTCCGTGTCCTTGATGGCCCAGGCCTGGAGGGCGATGCAGAGGGAGGGTAGAGCAGCTGGACCCCAGCAAACAGGATTCAAACCCGCAACCAGCTGGACATGAAGCAGATACATGGTCTCCCACAGGGCGCACAGCATGGAGCTGAGGGGAAGGGGGTGTGCTGGGGGATGTGAGTGAAAAATCTTCCAATGATTAATTCATCCTAATTGACAAGGTTTTATTGAATTCCTAAAAAGCCCCAGGCTGAGCACTTCAGAAAACATGGTTGCAGTGTCTTCCTGGGAAATGTCCTCCAATATCAGGCAAGAGAGCAGACACTCTTTAAGATAAAAGTTTGTTGAATTTACCCAGTAAACATTCCAGTTTGGGGTGGGGGGAAGGGGGTGCTCTGGAGAAGGGGGTGTGATTTCCTGAAGAAGAGAACGCGTTTTTCATAAATTACTAGGAGGAAAATTGTATGTGTCGGAATAAACTCTGTCAAGAAATATAGCAGGGCTGCCGAGTAGTTAATAATTCAGAGCTGTTCCCCAGCATGACGCGGGATTTAAAAAATATTTCCTTGGGATCGTTGTTTAAAAATACTGTTAATGGCCAGGAACCTTCTCACTGCATTAGATGCCATAATGGGCAGCCTGGGTGGGGCTGCTGGTGGAAGGCAAAGGAAAGGGACACAGTGACCCATTGTGATGTGTGGCTGAAGCTCTGCTTCCCAGGATAGCACACGGACACCCAGCTCATTTCCCTCAGTCCCCAGGATGGGAGGTGAGGATTAAGGAAATCAGAGAGGGCAAGAGGTCAGCCCCAGACCACACAGCTAGGAAATGGAGCACAGAGCTTGAATGAGAGTCCATGTTGGGGTGGTTGAATTCCAGTGAATCCCCCTGACTTTGGGCTAGGGACTCCCCTCCTGTGTGCTTCAGTTTCCCCACCTATAAAATGAGGATCTGTTTATTCATTCAGGCAACATTTATGGAGGACTTGTCCAGCTCTAGGTATTGGGGTGGCATGTGGCCAAGCTAGACCCAGTGCTTGCTTCCACGCAGCTTAGATGGGCAAAGAGTAAGACAATGAACAAATATCTCCCACCACAAATGTGATCAATACTATCAAGGAGAATAAAGGCACAGGGTGGGAGAGTGAACCCTTTGGTTAGGGTAACCTGGGAGAGGCTCTCTGGTAGATGACAATCGAGAAGAGACCTGAGAAGAAAGGGAGCTGAGAGGACTTCTGCAGGAAGAAGGCAGAGCAAACAGTGAGTGCAAAGGCCCTGGGGCAGGACTGTGCCTGCTGTATTGGAAGAACATGAGGGCCTGGCCGTATTGGCTGGAGCAAGTGATCCAGTGTGAGAGAAGTTGGAGGTAAGGTCAGAGAAACCTGCAATGGCAGACTGTGAGAACCCTATAGACATTTGGATTTTATTCTGAGAATGCTGAGGACCTATTAAAGAGTTGGTTTGCAAGGGAAAAAGACCCCCCTGAAAATTCTCCAGATTAGATTGTCAAGTGAAAAAAAGCATGGAGCAGAACCACATTCACAGCATGCTACTGTCTGCTTTAAAAAAAAAAAAAAAGGAGATAAAGGTATGCATTGGCTTATATATGCATAAAATTATCTCTGGCATGATAGATGAAAATAGGAGGAAGCAGTGCTTGCCTCTGGGAGGAGTTTTGACTGGGTGGGAGGGATACTTTCTTCTTTCTATATTATTTTTTTGCATCTTTTGAAATTTGAGCTGAGCAAATTTTTTAGCAATTCAAAAAATAAATAAATGCTTTTTTGAAAGCAAAAGAAAAAAAATAAAGACAAAAGAAAAAGGAGAAAAGAAAGAGAAAGGCCCCTCTGGATAATGGATTTTAGATGTGTCCAGGTATCGGCTAGGAGATGGGAAGGTGGCTGGAGCCCCTTTGCCGGTATTTTTACCCCACTTCACAGAGGAGGACTGCGGGTCTGAGAAAGGGCAAGTGCTGAGCTCCAAAACAGTTAGGAAATGTAGGCTGGGCTCTACCGGGAACCCAGGCCTGTAGGGTCCCTTGCTGCCTCCCCCTCTGTCCTCTGCTCTCTGACCTTGGGTCACCTGCCCAGTGGTGACCTCCTCAAGGCCTAGGCATGAGCTATGGCAGTCAAGGGTTTGGCTCACAGGCCCTGTACAGGTAGCAAGATCTGACGCTCACTAGGCAATCCTAAGTGTTCGCAGAGTGGTGATCTGCTAGCTCATTCATTGGCTCCTTCATTCGTTCGGTAATTGCATCAAGTCCCTCGTGTGTGCCAGGCACTGTGCTAGGCCCTGGGAATTCTGCATGAGTGAGACAAAGCCCCTGGCTTGGTGGCACTCACATTCCGGGGGGCACAGCACAGGGCTCAGGTGTTCAGACAGGAACTGAAACATGTATACTAATTGTTAGAAAGGAAACAAGTAACAAGGGAGAGGGGAGACGCCATGCTTCTCTGGAGTGAGCATTGGCGCAGAGCTTCAAGGAAGGGTGGGAGTTTGCCTGTGGAGCTCTGGGGAAGGGAGAGCTCTGGGGAAGGGAGAGGGAACGGTAAGTGCAGAGGCTTGTGTGAGGGATCTCCACTTGATGTGTGGGAAGAACAGCATGGAGGGTGGAAGGGCGTGGGTGGGGGGGAGAGGCAGCCAGGTGGAGGCCAGGCAGAGCTTGGGGGCCCCGCATTTCTCTGGGAAGACGGAGACCCAGTGGAACATTCTGAGTAGGGGACTGACAGGATCCAAAAGAGGTTTAAAATGAATGGACTGCGCCCTCTGTTCTGTTTGTGGGTGGGGCGGTGGTGGTCTGCGCTGCATGGGCAGCTTGCAAGGGCATCTGGGAGGAGGAAATCCTAACGTGGTGAGGCCAGACGAAACTCTGCACCTGCGAGGGTCTGGTTGTGCCTGAGAGGACCCGGCTGCATAAACAGAAGCTGCTGCCTGCTCCTGGGGCCCCAGCTGTCCGCATTGTCACAGAGGGACAAGGTCACCGAGAAGAAGGGCTCCCGGAGGCTGGGGAGGCTTAGCACCAAGATCAGCAGTGTGACCGCCACCAGCAGAGGCTGCCCCAAAGCTGAGGCCCAGGGGGACGGGCGCACCTAGAGGCCAGAGAAGCCCCTGCCACCTCCATCCCTGGTCCCGCCACAGTCCTGGTGCTGGCTCCGGAGACCTCGTCTGGCCTCCTGTCCTCTCGCCATCTGTGCGCCACGGCTGGCCAGGCGTGCCCTGCTCTGGGTGCCCATCTGGACGCCAAGCTGACGGCACATCCGAATCTAGCAGGGCATCTTGCAAGCAACCTTTCCCAGATCCGTCAGGCTTGCAGAGATTTGTTTTGTTTTGTGTTTTGGCCCATCTCCTCACCCAGTCGCACTGGCAGAGAAAGGAAGGGGAGACAAGAGCTTGCATTTCCTGGCTGGCTTCAACATTCACTGGCTCATTCTGTCCTTTACCAATCCGGATTTAGAGATGGGGAAACTGAGGTTCAGAGAAAATGCTGACTTGTCCAAAGCCATCCAAGTGTTAAGAAGCAGAGCTAGGATTTAAATCTGGGACTGTTCGGTGTCACATTCTCAAATTCCAACCCAATTCTCACTGGGACCAGATACCTGGAAGGGCTTTGGGGAGGGGGCGGGTTGATAAAGCAACACCGTCATCTCAGGTCCTGGGCCTGGGAAGGCCCTCGGCCCTGGTTCCGCCCTGACAGCGAGGGAGCGGGCCAACGGCAGGCTCTGTAGTAACACGGCCGCCTCCTCCTGTGGAGCAGCCTGCCCGGCTCAGGTGACACAGCACCTGCAGCTCGAGTGGCTGCCTCCCTCGCTGTGGGCTCCAAAATGCCCAGAGCGGTGGGCAGGCAGGGCAAGGGCCTCGCTCACAGGCCCAGCCTCGTGAAGTCCAGAGGGCGGTCAGGAATGTCACTGTCAGGCTTCCAGAAGTTTCTCCAATTTCTGCAGCCCCAGTGACTTCTGGGCAGCCTCACCCCGCCCAGGCCTCCTGACCCAGGCAGCTCCCCACACACACCCACAGTGCCAATGAGAGTGGTGCCTGTGCCCATGTTTGTTACGGGCCTTGGGGACTGAGGGGAGCCCACAGCGGGGCCACTGTGCCTGGAGAGCCACCACTGGCCCCGCAACGTTGTAGGTAGGAATCGCCTTGTCCTGACTACTTCTCTGTTGGTTGTTTGCTTTTTTTAACATGCCTGCAATCTCACCAGGGAAAAAATGCCAAGTCTTGAAGATATCAATGAAATAATAATTGGCAAAGGGGAAGAAAGGGCATCAACTTCCTGTTAGCCACTGAGCGTGAACTCTAATCATGATCCACGCCTCCAAGCCAGTGACTTCTCTCCACTCCCCGTGGTCACCTTTACCGTGCAGCCTCCCTCCCTCCCTCCCTCCTTGCAGTCTTCCCTGGAGGGCCCCTTGGAGCCAAGCCCTTTGTCTCCCTAGCCTGGACCGTTGCAGTAGCCTCCCAGCTGGTGTCAGCTGCTGCATCTGACCTTCATTCACAGAAGCTACAGTCTTCTCCCTCAGACACAGGTTTGACCCCCTCCCTTCCCCACTCAAAACCCTACTATGACTCCTCAGCAACCCCAGGATTGGGCCCTGCCCTTAACTGAACCTTAGGGTCCTTCGTGGCTTAGCTCGGACTGTCTCTCCAACCCTGCCCCTGGGTGTTTGACAGTATGGCTCTGTGGTTGCCGTGTGACCTTGGGCAAGTTACCTAACCTTCCTGAACCACAGTTCCTCATTTAAAGAGTGAACTAGGTCTCAGCTACAAAGGGAGCAGGGCTTTAATTGTGAGTCCAATGAGCTCATGCCTATAGTGCTAGACTGGGGAAATAGTGCTCAATAAATGTGATTATCTTTATCACTGACTCTATGAAATTACTAAAAAAAATCCCCTCCATACTGTGCTGTTTCCTGTCTCTGAGACTGTGCAGACTGTGTCTTCCTCCTTGGCATCCTAGTGAACTTCTATTGATCCTTCAACACCCCTCTCAGGCAGTGCCCTCACCAGTGGCAGCTCTCTTTCCTCAGAACCCTTCTCCCTTTTGGCCAAACAGCTGATCTGCAATGTTTCCATTTACTTGTTGATCCTCTACCATATGACCATAGGATCCCAGGGCAGCAGCTGACAAATGGCTGAACTGAACCAACCAGGGAGGGTTAGGGTGACGGGGGAGGCTATTTGATACATGAAGAAGGAAAAGGTTGCGGCAGAGGGGCTCTGTTTGGCCGATGCAGAATAAAACTTCTGCTCATTCACTGGTTCACTTAACAAATACATTCTGACCCTCTCAACTGACCTAAGACTTCTCAAACTTTCCACATTCTCTAGAATCACATCCTCAAACCCCACAAAACCTTGGAAATCCACCCCTGGGCAACCTCAGTCTCCCTGCCTCTCTCTGCCCCAAGACTCTGGCTTCACTTTGGTTCCTCAAGTAAGGCCACATTCTAGAATATCCTTCTCTCTACCTTTCCAGACCGTTGCCCTGAGAGCAACCCCCACCCCACCGCCCCGATCACTCTGTATACAGGGGTCTCACCCCGCCCAACTCACACCCCGTTTGTCTCCTTCCTTGCTCTCACAGCCCACACCCCAGACACACTCGTGGGATTAGCGATTAACACCCGCCTCCTCACTAGGCTGTGAACTCCCTGCTTCCCAGCTCGCCCATCCTGATCGTAGCCCTAGCGCCCTGCCAGAGAGACCACGCCTCCAAGAGCTGCCTGGAGGGCCCAGGGAGGCCAAAGGCAAAAGGGGCCTTGGTGAGCACCTAGGTCCAGCCTCCTCGTGTTAAAACAACAATAATAAAAATAATCATCATTCCAACAATAACAATAGCTAGCACTTCCCACGTGCCAGGAGCTGTGCTTCCAGACACTGCTTTCTTTAGTCCTTGAGATAATTCCATAAAGGGAGGTTTAATCATAGCCTCATTTTATAAAGGGGCAACTGAGACTGGGAGAGGTTGACTTGCAAACCCCCTGCCTCCTGCCGCGCCCCCCACCCCGGAATCTGGCACTGTAGCTAACCACTGGGCAACACTGCCACGTAGCAGAGGGACTATCAGGGGCAGGAATTTCAACCATAGTGAGCAACACAGCCACAGCCAGGCAGTGACAAGACTGCACCGGGTCGAGGTTCCACATGTTAGCTGTGTGACCTTTAGACAGGTCGCATAACCTCTCTGGCCTCTGCTTTCCCATCTACAAAACGGAGACAGACAGTCTCCTTCATCAGATTGAGCCTTCCAGGAAGGAGTCTGCAGGGCCTCTTGCAGTGTGGTGGGGAACAGAAGCCACGAGGGCAAGACTCTGGGGGCCCCGGCACAGTGGACCCAGGCCCCCCCACGTGTGAACACCCCCTCCAGAGCCAGAACTGTGCCTGAATCCGGAGGACCCAGGCAGGGCACGGCGCGCGGAGCTGTACACACACTTCCAAGGGAGCCCCCGAGACCCTGTGCTCCCCTCCAGGGAGGAGGCGGCACGGTGGGAGACCAGACCCAGGGGCCCTGGGTGTGGAGTGGGCAGCGGGTGGGGCACCACAATGCCCCAAGTGAAGCCCTGAGCCACAGGGACCCAGAGTGTCCCAGCCCTCCTGACACCTGCTCCCCCTCGCCCCATGGGCCCTGGCAGCCCGAGCAGGGTGTCTGCTGGCACCTCCCTTGGGCTGTGCCAACCTCCCTGTGCCCAGACAAAGCCCCCTCCCCCGGCCTCTGGGGAGGGGGCGGGTGGTGAGGGAGTTGACAAAGGGAGCCAGTGGGGCTGTGCCTGGGGCTTGTGCCACCCCCTCCTGGACCTGCCCAGAGCGCCCACATCCCCCTCCTGCCACTTGGCCGCTCGGCTGGGGCGCCCGGCACCGTTGCTATGGCGGCAGCTCTGGGGAAGCTGCAGCTGGGTAATTATTGCGAACATCCATCCTGCCTCCTGCCCGCCCCAGAGAGCAGGGTAGCGAGCAGCCAGGGCCAGGGCAGCCCCTCCTCGCCCGCCGGGTGGCCGCACCCAGACCTGGCACGACGCCCACCCGAGGTATGGAGGGGCGGAAGGCCGTGCAGGCAGCAGGGGCGGACGGGGCAGGTCAGCTCCAGCAGGGGCCAGCACAGGCTGACAACAGACCCCCGCTTTTGCCGCTGTCCCCCACCTCTGGCCCACCCTTGGAGCTGACCAACCAGACCAGAACTTATTTTTTCTAGCTACGAACACACACGTCACACAGCACCGGCAGAGAGGCTCCTTTGTTCAAACGGAATCGTCCTCGGTCTTTTTTGGGGCAGTGGGAGCCAACAACAGCTGGCCTGGGCTCTGGCCTCTCACAGAGGGACTGCCCCCCAGATGAGGAGTTCCCCCAGCCCCCTGCTGTGGGCCTCACCTCCTCCTCCTTTGTCCCAGAAGCTGGTCCTGGCCCTCCTGTCTAAATATAGTTCAGCCGGCTGAGCTTGAGGTCACACCCGCTCCCCACAGCCTGGGGTGGCCACGAGGAGGGTGGTGAGCGATGTCCATCATGCAGGTGCCCCAAAAGCATTTCAGAAGCCTGGTGGTGCCAGCACCTTGCTGTCCCAAGAGCCCCAGCCATGGGCTCACGGGCTCCTGAGAGACACAGCCGCTACAGACACAGGCACTCTCTCCATCCGGGAAACGCAAAAAGGGGGCCCCGTCCTGCAGACTGGAGGCAGCATGGGAAGAGGGGTCTGAGTGGAGCTCGATGGAGACTGAGGGACAGATGGGGTCCAAGCAGAGGTGAGAGGGCCCGGGCACAGCCGGGGAAGTCCTGGTGTAGGTTGCAGTGAGGGTCACAGCGCAGGCGGGACATGGGGCTGGGGAGCAGTGAGAGGCCAGGCTGGCAGGCCAGGGGTTTGCTGGCCACAGACACCTTCTCCCTCTCCTTTGTCCCTGCCACCCCTTGGGGTCTGATTGGCCTGAACACCTGGCAGAGCACACCCAGAAGGCACTCACAGGGCAGGTCCCCCTGGATCTGTGATTTCCAAAGCTCTCCGGTGACGAGTAGGAAACTGAGGGGCAGGAAGAAGGTGGAAAGCTGACAGAGGGAGGGACCATGGGTGAGGCCAGGCCCCCCAGGGGTAGCAGGTTGAGTGGGGGCTGAGAGTGATGGAGGACTTGGTCTGCTGCTCCAGATTTCCCCAGGGGATTCGGCTGTCTGTATCCTCTCCTCACACCTCGGTCATCTAGGCTCTGATCAGGGCCCGCCCAGGAGGATGACATGCTAAAATAAAAGGGCCGGGGCCTCCCTGGTGACACAGGCGTTAAGTCTCAGCACTATGAAGCTGTCCGCAGCCACTGCAGCACTGAGTCGATCCCCGGCCAGGGAGCGTCCCACATGGCGCAGCAGACCTCTCCTGTCTCGCCCGCTGCTCCCCTCAGCAGTGTACATCAGCAGATCTGCCTGTTCTGCTCCCCACTCTGTCTCTGGTGAATCCTCTCGCCGCCCCACATCTCTGGCCTGCACCCAGCTCTTGTATGCATAAATAAATAGAAATCTTAAAAAAAAAGTAAGAGGGACAATGTTTGCTAAAGAGAACCCAGCCCTTGCAGGGCCTCAGAGAGAAGGTGCCTGCTCTTCTATTAGGGCTGGGGGCCCTAACACAGCCTTCTGGGTAGAGGCCATCCGGCCCTAATGGCCTTTGGACCTCACACTTAGAGTCGTGGCAATAAATCTTCCCAATCGGCTAAGGTTTTCCAGCTGCAAAGCGCTTTCCCACCTAGCACCTTACACTAGCTTCAGACAACTCTGGTGCTAGGCCGGCAGGGAGGAGTCCAAGGCATGACATGACTGAGGCTTGGAGACTTGATTTGCCCAAGCAGAGAAAGGGGGACAGGGGTCATTATGTCAAGTACCCATTAAGTGGCAGGAATCTTGCACGAATCACTCAAGGCTGCAGCTGGAAAGTGTCAAGAGCAGAACTTGAACTCTTGACCCAGCCCATGGCTCAGAGCTGCTCTGTCCTGAGTCTGAGGCTAGCAGGGGCCCAAGGCTGGGCCAGCTCCACTGCTTATAGCAGCGTGTTTTCTGGTAATAGAGGAAGAGGGACGGGAGCCCAGGGCAAACAGAAATGCCCATAGGAACTCCCCAGTTGGGTGTGGCCACCTCATTCTAATAGAGGGGAAAACAGAGGCTCTGACCAGGCCTGAATCCAAGAGCCTCCTCCCAGATCCTGGAGTAGCCAAGACTGAGCTGGGGGTGGGGGTATGTCCCATCGATCCCCTGGGCTCTGTGAGGTCCAGCATGTGGGGTTTTTATTTGTACTGTTGGAGAAAGAACTCTGGATGCAACCTCAGGAGAGAGGGTTCTGCATTTCATTCCACAACTAACTTCAGCTCCAGGGACTTGTTGGTCACTGGGTTAAAGCGTCTCGCATCAGAAGAGGAGGGCGCGCCGCGGCCGCAGCTGCAGGAATCGCTACAGCCCAAGCGGCAACGAGCATGTGCGTGGCGCCATAGATGAGAAAACAAAAGTGAGGCCCCTTAAAGAGTGCCTGGCACAGGATTAGGCTTCAAGACACACTTGCCATGATTTTTGTTATTGTTCTTTTCCTTCCTCATGGTCTCTCTCCTGGGCTCTTCACACTTCAGCCTCAGAATGACTGTATGACTGGTGTTATACTCCATTTTAGACACTAAGGAATAGAGGTTCAGATACAACTATCCATCCATCATCCATTTATCCATATGTATACATATATCATCCATTATACACACATGCATACGTATTTCCCCATCCATCCATCCATCCATCCATCCCACTTCTTCCCTCCCTTCCTCCCTCCCTATTCTTCTCTTTGATTGTCCCCATAGGGCAGGCCCAGTGGTGAGCTCAGGGCACACCAGGTGAATCAGCAGCCCTGCTCCCACCCCTCACAGGCTCCCAACCTAGTCATTTTCTTCGTCTGTAAAACGAACATCACAGTGTCCATCTTCCGGAGTTGATGGAAGCGTCAGCGCACAGGCATGGAATGTCAGAGCTGCAACAACTATATAAGGAAAGACCATGTCATTGGTACAGGTAATAATGAGGGGAGTGATTAGCTGCCAGCCAGTCCCGACATTCCCAGTTGGTGGTGAAGGCTGTTCTCCACAGCCTCCAGCTTTGCACAGCACACCGTGACCCGGAGCGGGCTTTTCTCCCCTCAGCATGCCCGATTCACTCCCACTCTCTTGGGCTTTGTTCAGGCTGTTCAGCCCACCTGGAAGGTCCTTCCCTTCACCCACCTCTCCCACACACACCACACACACACTTCTCCGGCCTCGGACTGGCCAGCTCCTCCGAGGTCGCACTGCCTTGCAGCGTGCATCTTAAATCCTTGCTACGGGGCCTGGGCTCTGGGGCTGCAGAAGCCAGAGCTCCAGTCAGCACCTTTCCCCTCCATCAGTCCCTCAATTCCGCATTCAGGGTGGAGGTTATTATAGCATCCACTGTAGGGTGTGTGCCTCAGGCCTGCTGGGTGCGGGGCGTGCACAGGAGATGCCTTCTGAGGGACAGGCCGTCACTGTGGGTCTGCTTCTTGTCCCCCCGCTTTCCACCCGTAAGCCCCCCTCCTCTGCTCCATGCTGCTTGTGTGGCAGGAAGCCTTCACCAAACTACATCCTTCAAGGAGGAACTTAGAAGGGGTGGCCTTTAGGTGGGAAATTTGGGGGAGAGAGGACTTCTTCCCTTTCTCCCTGAAAACACCCAGGCAGAAAGCCACTCATCAGCAGGGCCGCCCAAGATGGCTGGGAAGTCCTCTGTGACCCAGCTTCCAAAGCCAACCCAGTGGAGTAATCGAGGGTCTGGGCGGCAGGGTTGCTTCGGGGAGACGGCTGACGCACTGGCCAGCTCTGCGTGGCGATGGTGCGGACACAGACGGCCGCTTTCTGGGCGCACAGGGCATATCTTGGGCCTCCTGGGGCTTGTTAGAGCCTGTCACAAATTCTGCACCCGTCCCCTTCACGGGTCCCGGGGGTTAGCCAGGCACCTCTTCTGGAGAAATTGTTCAAGTCCAAGAAGCAAAATAATGGAAACAATTTAAAATGCTCATCCATCAGGGACTGGACACAGAAATGAAGGGCCAGCTCACTATGGAATACTGCACGGCTCTCAAGAAGGAGGTGGCTGTGGACCTACTGGTACAAAACACTGTCCTGGACACAGTCAGTGAAAAGAAGGCATCTTGCAGAACAAAACCCCCAGTGTTACCTCCATGGGAGAGGCACTTGTAAGCACGGCGTACACATCTGGGCCTGGATTTAAATGGTGCAGACACAGACAACAGCACATAGATAGCAGTATTGGCAGCGATTGTGTACCTGACAGTGAAACCTTCAAGCTTTATCCACCTACTGACAGTCATGTTTCAGGGGAACGGGCCTCTGGGGAGGGGAACTATATAGACTGTTCTTTGCTCTGTTTTGTTAATGCTTGAGATACTCTAGTGAGGATATTTTACTGAAATATTCAGAATGTGGCACTTAAAATAAAGAAAGAGGAGTCTGATTACATGACTGGGGGCCGAAGGAGGGGCTGGGCCAGCAGCGTGGGGGCCAGGATCTGCAGGGGTCTGGGCTGCCGGGTGGTCTCAGGCACTGTGTGGATCCAGCTGCCACTCCTTCTCCCCCACATCAGAGACAGAGGCGTCAGGTTTTGGCAGCGGCAGCAGCAGCATACGGTTCCCTAGTCTGGAGACCTGTGAATCCTGGACTTTAGTCTTCAAGATGAGCCCACCTTGAAGCCCATAGGTATCTCCCACACCCATCTAGGGTCTGGATGGGGAGGGGAGGAGGCCAGTCAGGGAGCACTTCCTGGCAGGGAGCACTCAGCTAGGTTCTTTCCCCACTTTGTAACTTTGGTCTTTTAACTTTGTTCGGGGTGAGTATTTTGACGCACAGAAGATGGGGCGGGAGAGAGGGCCTTGTTTCAGCCAGATGACAACAAAGGGTTAAAGTGATTCTGGCAGTGCAAAAGAATACACAGTGCAAAGCAAGCCTTGCCCCACCTTTGCTCCGGGGTCATCCAGGTCCCTCCCAGGACATGCAGGCAGGGCCAGCAAGCGTGTCTATTCCTCCCTCCCCCAGCCTGGGAGCACACCACTCCACGTGTTCCCCACTGTGCTTTTTTCACCAGAGATATGTATCTAGGAGCTTCTTTCATCACAGGATAGGTAAGCTGGCTCACTCTCTTGCAGCCCTGGATTTCCATGGCACACACAATTCTTCAATATTCATGTAATCAGATCTAGAATTCTGGTGCTGTGCTTTCTGCCTTTCCTGTGTTTTAGCTTCTGTCTTGTTCAACACTCCTGACAGTCCTGCATCCTGGAAAATCCTCTTTCCCTAAGAAGTTGGGATGGTTGGTCACCAGGAAGGAAATTGAGGCTTGGAGGTACAGGGACATTCTTCATGGCCTTGCCTGAGTCTGCCACTGAAGCCCACCCGATGACGAAGACCCCACAGGGCATTGGTAGCTGGCACCTCCTCCAGGCCTCCCAAGAACAGAGTGGGCTTCAGAGAAAGAGAGCTGGACCCGCAAACCCAGCTTCTAGCTCAATAACAGGGCTTGCTACAGCAAGTGGCCGTGGTGGTCAGCTCCTACCTTGGGCAGGAGAAGAGACACTCAACAAGAATTTGTTTGTTTGTTTTTAAAGATTTATTTATTTATGCATACAAGCTAAGGTAGGCCGGGGAGGGGGTGTGTGAGAGGATTCACCAGAGACAGAAGAGTGTGCTGAAGCACACTGCTGAGGAGAGCAGTGGGTAAGACAGGAGAGGTCTGCTGCGCCATGTGGGTCAGCTCCCTGGCTGGGGATCGAACTCGTGCTGCAGGGGACTTGATAGTGTTGTGTCTTTAACCCCAGAACCACCGGGGAGGCCCAACTCAGCAAGTATTTAAGTGAAATGAATGAAGGAAGTACTGACATTTATTATTCTCTTTTTATAGATGGAAAAACAGGCATGAACCCTGGCTTGGGGTCACACAGCTCAGAAGGAGCAGCGTCAGGATACGAAACCAGACAGGGAGTCCAGAACCAGTGCCACTTTTCCCTCTTCTGGAATGTTCTGTTCTGCATTAACGATCTGTGCCTCCCAAGTCTGACTCCTCAGATCATTCCCCCAGGAATGATCCCTTTCCCTCACTGAACTACATAGTCTGCACCCCTGGGCCCAGCCTACTTGCACAGAGATCTTGCTTTTCTTGCCCCCCACTCCTGGTTTGAGGGCCCTGCTCTGTACAACCTCACTGTCTCCCTGGACTGGATGCTCACCCAAAGTCAGATCTCGGAGTTTCAGCCCTCCCATGAATTTCATTTCATTTGTTCATTCGTTTGTCTAACTCCTCATTTCTTTGCCTAACAAAGATTTACTGAAGCTGAAATGACTGAACTCAACCTCTGGTGCTGGAAATTCAAAGATGAGTCCAGCTTGGCCATTGTCCTCTGTGACAAAGGAAACAAGACAAAGAACAGTCCTCTAGGCCAGTGAGGTATCTGCTGTGATGGAAGCCGCCCAGCCTCAGCAGCAGACTGGTGTGAGGGGGTCCCAGCCTGGGCACCCACGGAAGCTTCCAGGAGTTGTTTGTGCTGGAGCCCAGAAAGATAAAGAAGGACCTCCCCGGTGGTGTAACTGGTTAAGTGTCTCAGCACTATGAAGCTATCCAGAGCCTCTGCAGCACAAGTTCGATCCCTGGCCAGGGAGATTCCCACATGGTGCAGCAGACCTCTGCTGCCTCGCCTGCTGCTCCCCTCAGCAGTGTACTTTAGTCAGTCTGCCTGTTCTGTTCCCCACTCTGTCTCTGGTGAATCCTCTCACCCCCCACACTTCTGGCCTACACCCCAGCTCGTGTATGCATAAATAAATAAATCTTAAAAAAAAAAAAAGATAAAGAAGAGTTAGCAAGACAGAGAGAAGGGGAGGAGAGAATGCTGGGGTCCGGAGCCGGGTCACCTAAGACAACCTAGCCTGGAGGTAGGAGCAAGCGTGAGACATTCAGAAAGTGCCAGTCTCTCCTCACAGCTGGCCCAGGCTCTTCTCAGTCCTGAGAGACCCCACCCCTCTCAGGCTGCCCAGCCAGCTCTGCTCTGCAAAGAGATTCCAGGAATCTCTCATTTAGGAATTGATCAAAAAAAACCAAAATAATCAGCGATGTGGACATGGACAAAGGTGTACACGGGGGATGTTGATCACTGTGTTTTATAGCAAACAAGAAAAAAGTGCCTCTGCGCCCAGCCATGAGAAATGGCCACTTTAGCCCAGAACCACGGCGGGCGGGAGTCACCTGAGGACCTAGAGTCAGGTTTTCTTTTCTTTTTTTTTTTTAAAGATTTATTTATTTATACATACAAGCTGGGGTACAGGCCAGAGGTGTGGGGCGGCGAGAGGGTTCACCAGAGACAGAGTGGGGAACAGAACAGTCAGATCGTGGGAAATACACTGCTGAGGGGAGCAGCGGATGAGGCAGGAGAGATCTGCCGTACCATGTGGCCGGGCGTCGAACTCGCGTCACTCCTGCCGACAACGCCACAGCTCAGCGCTTAATCACTGCGCCACCAGGGAGGCCCATAGAGTCAGGTTTTCACGAACAATTTAACAGCATCTGAAAGTGAGTCTGGTGCAATTTTAACTAAAAACCAACAAAATGCAGAACACTTAATTATTCTAAGCTGGGGGGCCTCCCTGGTGGCGCAGCGGTTAAGCGCTGTGCTGTGGAGCTGTTGGCAGCGGCAACGCAAGTTCGACGCCCGGCCGGGGAGATTCCCACATGGCGCGGCAGACCTCTCCTGCCTCATCCGCTGCTTCCTTCAGCAGTGTCTTTCCGTTGATCTGCCTGTTCTGCTCTCTACTCTGTCTCTGGTGAACCTTCTCGCCGCCCCACGCATCTGGCCTGTACCCCAACTTGTATGCATAAATAAATCTTAAAAAAAATTATTCTAAGCTGGGCTACACAAGTGCGTGTATATGGCTGGCGGATCAGGAGCACAGGTGCCAGCGCCCCCACGGTGACCTCCAGTGATGGGCCAACCTCGGGGCTGTACTTCCTTTTTAAAATAATTTCCTGTGTTCTCTGATTTTGCAAGTGTGCACCAGTCTCACTTTTATTTTCAGAGAACCAAGTCTAGGAGACTAACCCCGTAAGACCAGGACTTGCTTGTCTAGCCTCTTCTGATCTGTGCCTCCCTGGGGCTCTGTGGGGCTCCTGCCCGCAGTCCAGGCTGGCTCAGGACCCTTGCTGTGACCTCACCCCACTGAAGGCTGGGTCGATGCTCTCAGACCCCTGCCTGGACCCTGAGGAGAAGGTAACTGCCGTATCACCATCCTCCCCAGGTGCTTCACACAGACCCAGAATTTATTTTCATTTATCCTCTCCCCAACAAATTATTTTGAAAATATCTAAACAGCTACAGAGGGGCCTCCCTGGTAGCCTAGAGGTTTAGTCTCAGTGCTACCACCACGAAGGCCCAGCACAACGGCCTGAGTTTGATCCCCAGCCAGGGAGCTGACCCACATGGCGCAGCAGACCTCTCCTGCCTCGCCCACTGCTCCCCTCAGCAGTGTATTTCAGTGATCTGCCTGCTCTGCTCCCCACTCTCTCTCTAGTGAATCCTCTCATCACCCCCCATCCCTGTACCTCTGGCCTACACCCCAGCTCTTCTATGCATAAATCAATAAAAATAAATCTTAAAAAACAAAACAGCTACAGAAAGCAGTGCCTTGAACACCAGAGGCTCTTCACGTAGACGCCCTCGCCGCTCTTTGCTGACTCCCTGCTCCGTCTGCTAACCCAGTGCAGGCACCTGGACAGCGCTGGGAATTTGGAAGGTGCTCGCTGCCCACTGGAAGGAAGGGAAGAAGGATGGAGGAGGGGGTACCTGTTTGTGAGCCACTTGGGGCGAGAACCGCTCTGTCTCCACCTCCCATGCCCCGCCCACCAAGGCCACAGAGCAGGTCCAAGAAAGTGTTTGCTGATGGAGACTGGTCACCTAGAGGGATGAACGAAGGAATGAACAAAGGAGTGGATGAACAATAACCTCATGGCTTTTTTTTTTTTTAAGATTTGCTTATTTATGCATACAAGCTGGGGTACAGACCAGAGGCGTGGGGCAGCGAGAGGGTTCACCAGAGACAGAATGGGGAGCAGAACAGGCAGATTGACGGAAACACACTGCTGAGGGGAGCAGCGGGCGAGGCAGGAGAGGTCTGCTGCGCCATGTGGGAATCTCCCTGGCTGGGCGTTGCTGCTGCTGAGAGCTCCACAGCACAGCACCTAAACGCTGAGCCACCAGGGAGGCCCCAATAACCTCATCTCTTTTGAATCTTTGTGCCATCATCACCTTCTTGATGGGGACTTCCTGTCTCGAATAAAAACCCTCACCACCCCCAACCCCCTCCCTGCCCACTGGATGAGCGTCCCTGGCATCGAGCATGAACTAATTCACCGTCACCCTTCACCTCCCGCTAGTGTCTGCCCCCCCAGGCAGGGCTTTGTCTGTTTTGTTTGCTGCCGCATCCCTGGGGCCTAGGGAGGTGCTCAGCAGGTTATTGGTGGAATGAATGAATGAATGTGTGAAATGAACGCATCTTCCTGTGAAAGGTGACCTTCTCACAGACTTTTGTTGAATTGATTCAAGACATTAGCACCCACTGTGTCACCAGGTGGGGGGTGCATGACAAGGGGGCTGCTTTCTCAGGGGGCCACAGTGAGGAAGTGGGGAGTCAGAATTAGCTTCTAGAGCCCACTGCTAACTGGGGGCTATGAGAAAGGAACCGGGTTCAGAGAGATGGAGTTGCTTGTCTGGTCACAGAACTGGTGGGGGAGGGAGCTGTATTCACAGCAGGGCCCAAAGGCAGCGGCTGTCCCACTAGGTAGCCAGGCTGGAATGGGCACTGAGGGTGAACAAAGAGAGGGGGGCAGGAGGCAGAGCACAGAGATGTGGGGCCAGTTCCAAGGTGCAGAGCAGCTGCCTGGTACTGGGGGACAGGAGAGATGGGGTATGGCTGGGGAAATGGGGCAGACGGTGTCCCCACTTCCTCTCCTATCCTGATAATTGGGCGTGGAAGCCACAAACGACTGTCTCCGGTGCTCCACTGGAATCGCCTGTCTGCCTGGAGAGGGCCATGCAAAAAGCCCCTCTCCGGGGCTACTCGACGTCTCCCTCCAATGCCCTGCTCTGGGTCCGGAGATAAAAGCACACTCCTCCTTCGCCCAGGAGGCAAACCTTTTCCAAGCCGTCCCTCGGAGGGTGAAGTGGCAACACTGACTTTCACCAGGGCAAATCTGGCAATGAAGCCACTATCCACCCACAGATGTTTGAGCAGGGCAAGTGACTGAGCTTCCCAGCCTCAGTTTCCCTCTCTGTCATAAGGGGCCGCTAACAATAATAGTGAGGATGAAAGGAAATGACTTGAGCCCAGCACACAGTAGCACATAGTAGGTGCTTGGGAAGCGTGGCTTCCACACGCCACCCTGTGCATATGCGTGACCGTGACAGGGTCTCTGCTTGCAGAGTGTTCTCCTCGGCGAGATCTGTGGTGGGTTCAGGGGTTTTGATTCCTTGGTCCTCACAGCTTCCTCCCAGCAGGGTCCTCAGCTGGACCTCCAGGCAGAGAGGCACAGCCCCAAGGGGTAAAGCTGCCGACTGGACGCCTGCGGCCAGTGGGTGGCAGGGGCACAGTTGGTTTCTGTGTGGAGGTGTATTTATGGATATGGAAAGTTGCTTACGTTATATTTGAGTGAATAAGCAGCCTGGAGGGCAACGGAGTGTAACTTGGGAGAGTGTCATCAAAACATTCACAGTGCTCATCTTGGGTGACAGGCTTATGGCCATCACCATTTTTTTTTTTTTTTTTGCTTTCTTCTTCTGCTTATCTGTATTTCCTTATTTTTCTTATAGCAGCTTCATTGGTATATAATTTACATATCCTGCAATCCATCCATTTGTGTGTGATTCAGTGGTTTTTAGCATAGTCACAGAGTTGTGAATATACTTTCAAATATCACCCCCCCACCCCAGAAACCAATGACCCAACCCAGCCCTAAGAAACCATCTTCTATCTCCATAGATTCGCCTACTCTGGACATTTTATACAACTGGATTCAGACAGGATGATGTCTCCATGTTCCTTCCCTGTTATAGCACATACCAGTACTTCATTCCTTTTCATAGCTGAGTAATATTCCATATTATATCTATCAGTTCATCATTGAAAGACATTCAGTTTCTTTTCACTTTTTTGACAATTATGAATAATGTTACTGTTGACATTTGTGTAATTTTGGGTGTCGATGTGTGTTTTCAGTTCTCTAGGGTAGATACTTAGGAGTAGAGTTGCTGGTAACTGTGTCTTCGTAACTCTATGTTTAACCTTGTAAGGGGCTGTCAGACTGCTTTCCAAAGCATCTGCCCCATTTGACAATCCCACCAGTGTGCTGGAGGGTTCCGATTTTCCCACATCCTCACCAGCACTTGTTATTACTTGTCTTTTTGATTATCACCATCCTTGTGGGTGTGAAGTGGTATCTCCTGGGGGTTTGATTTGCATATCCCTAATGACTAATTATGTGTTTCTATTAGCCTTCTAATATATATCTTCTTTGGAAAAATGTCTATTCAGATCCTTTGCCTATTTTTTAAATTGGGTTTTTTGTGTCTTTATTTTTAAGCTATTGGGAATAGAATTTAAACCCAGGATTCTAGTGTCTAGCAGCAGACCCCACACTTGCAAGATCCCACCCTGTCTCCAGGACGGTGGCAGTACCCGGGAGTCCTGCCCTTCCTGCAGGCGGGAGCGGCCAGCACAGCTGCTGCAGGAGCAAGTGTGGCTGGGGCCCAGCCCACAACAGATACACAGCGAGTGTCTACAGATGGACAACTCTATCTCTAGGAACCGGTAAGCCAAAGAGGAAGAACACCCAGACCGAAAATCAGCACCCCAGGAAGAAATGGCCTAGGCCCCACTCCAGGAGGTGGAGATAAAGCTCTGGGAGGCCAGCGGCCACCACGGCACGGCCTCTTGGTCCTCCTCGGCTGTGGCGACTTATCTGCCTGTTTGTAGCTCCTGACTGTTGGCTCCAGTGAGGCTGTGAGGGGAAGCCTGGGGAGATTAGCGAGGAGGCAGAGGGCATATCTGTGTGGAAGGGGGATGGCAGTGGGTATGCAGGGGCAGCAGCTGGTCAGAGGAGAACAGGGGCACGTGGGGCATGGCCTTGCAGTGATGCCACCGCCCTGACCGCAGAAACCCACTGAAACATCACCATGAGCATCTTAAAAACCCGCCTCTGGAATTTGGATCCTGAGTTCTAATCCCAGCCTCATCATTGCCTCGCTGTGTGACTGTGAGCAAGTTACTGCCTCTCTCTGAGCCTCTCAGGTAGAATGGAGATGACCATGGCGAGGATGAAGAGGTCATAGCTCGGGCTTTTGGTGGGGCCAGGCTGCTGATGGGGAAAGCTCTGCCCAGCAGGCTCCCCCACAAGGTGTCCACAGGCCTGGGACTCAGAGCCGGGGGACTGTCACCCTGTGAGATGGAAGCCACAGACTCCCAAGGACCCTCGAGACCATCACTTGCGGAAAGTTTCACCCTCAGACGGAGCCTCAGTGTGCAGTGCTGAGCTGGGCCAGCTTCGCCGCCTCTGTGGTGCAGGCCGGCCACAGAGCGGTCACGTGCACAGCTCCTCGCTCAGGCAGCCTGGGTTCAAGTCCCAGTACTACCACGTACTTGCTCTGCAGAGGCAAGGACTGCCTCTCCATGCCTCAGTCTACACTTTAGAAAACAGAAACGGCAACAGGGCATACTTTATAGAAAGGCAGTAAAGATTAAACGCTTTGATATAGGTACAATATGGATTCAAGTTTTAGCTTTAAAATGAACACTAGACCCGCCCCCAAATCCTTTTAATTTATTTGGACCCCACATTCCCCCAGATTCCTCCAGAGTCCCCAAGTTTCCTTTAGCTTTGACAGGAGGAGGAGGGGAAGGTTCTTGACCATTTTGCCATTTTGAAAAGTGGGTCTCATGGCCCCCCACACTCACGGGGTGTCCCAGAACAACTGGAAGAACACCGCGAGCCGCCAGGCCTGGCTGCTGCTGCGGAGACAGGCTCTCAGCACTTCACAGGGCGCAGAAGGCGCCGAGAAGCCCGCAGAGAAAAAACCCAGAGGATATTGGAGTTGGTGTTTCCCAAATTTATTTGACCACGAGAGCCCTTTTCTGCTCAATATCAATTTAACACCTTCCTGGAAAACCAGTGATGGTCAAAATTGTTTCTAGCTTGTAGTTTCTGCCTCCCTTAGGAAAGAAAGGTTTTCTAAAAATCATCCCCATTTGAGAGGTGCCCTCTAGTCTTCCGAGCCCTTTCACACTCGCCCACAGGAAAGTGTGTGCCCCAGCCACGAGCTCTCAGGCCCGGCTCAGAGGGTGGCAGCGGGACAGCCCCCTCTGGATGCCCACCTGGCCAGAGGGGGTGACCCAGTTCCCCTGGCACCGGCTGCAGCAGCCTCAGCTCCAGCAGACCAGACAGCACACCCAGAACATTGTCAAGATGGGAGGTTGCGTCTTCCAGGAAGCTTCTGGAAAACAGAAGTTGCCAGAAAAGAGCTGCTGTGGCAGAGGGAGGCAGCCAGCCTTGAGCAGAGGAGGTGTGGGCAGTTTCCGGAGCTTCCTGGCACCTGCAAAGGTGGCCTGTGGCCACTCATTAGTGGGGACAGCACCCCTTTCAAATAGTCTCCCGGGAAATATTTCTGCCATTCTAGCATTTAACAGTGAAAGTGCGTCTCCCAGAGAACACGCGAGAACACAGAACCAGTGCCAAAGTGTGTCTCAGGCCTGCGGGGTTTGGAAAACGAGATTAATCAGTTAGTCATGCAGGGAGAGTAACATCTATGAGCACCTACTACACACTGGGCGTTGTATGAGACAGTCTATCTTTACGCTGAGACCTCCATTCTGCTAATAACCCCATTTTACAGATGGGGAAACTGAGGCTCCGAGTGGTGAGTTAATATGTCCAGGGAGGCATGCAACTGAGATTCCAGCCCAAGAGCTCCCTGCCCCAGTGCGCCTGGTTGAGGTCACCAACAACTGCGCGTACCTGACTGTAGGCACCTGCACATTGTCAGTCCGGGTCCCCAGGCCTTCGGGGAAGGAGGCGATCAGAGGGGAGACTAACACTGTCTGGGCCTGACTGCCTGGTCCACGCTGTAGTTGAAGAAACTGACATTTGCGTCTGTCAGTCAATGCTTGGAGAATCTGGCTGTTTCAGCCTCCCCAAATCTGATCATCCCTATGCATATGTGTATGGGGCAGGGGTGGGGAGGCAGGGGTGGAGGGGGTAGGGGGTGGGAGAAGGAGATCAGGTAGGCAGATAAGTCAGCCCACCAGCCTGAGGTGACCCTGCCAATATAAAGACCTCCCCAGGGGCCCAGCCTGAGTCAGCACCTGGCCGGGCCCCTTATCTCTTTGTCCTTCCTGCCTGCTCCTGGCTTCAGCCTCCTTTCCTCAATCCTGCCCCTCCTGCCCACCAGCCTTGCAGGGTCCTGGCACTCATTCAGCCTGGGCGGGGGCAGGGCAGGCTGGGCCCGTGACACAAATCTGTGGAAACCTTTCCCTTCCCCCGACTCCCTACTGCCCTGACTCTGCCCCAGGATGTGGGACCTGCTCCCAGGGCCACCAGCCCTGGGTCTGCACGTGTCTGTGGTGTGGGTGGAGGATGGAGGCAGGGGAGCAGACTCCCCCACCCCACCCTGGGGAGCACCTCACCTGCGCTGTCAGTTTGGCTGCAGGGAAGGAAGCCCCTCCGTGAGCCTAGGCCCCTGCAGCACCCTCTGGCAGCAGCGCTCCCTCTGCCCGTCCCTG